>JANAVB010004503.1:0-25000 GCA_029216955.1 Iris pallida | reverse complement strand
CAGTTCTTAGTCTGAACTGAGATGAAGGGATGTTGTTTCAGTCTTAGACTGAACTGAAGGTAAGGGCATGTGAGTTCAATGTGGGATTGAACATTCAAGTGAAAGGATGGGGAAACTTGGTGTTTTATTAGATTGAATGTAGGGGTTTGCACCAAATTGCTTTGCATCAGTCCATAGAAAGAAGGATTTTGCATTAAGGGGAAGAGTAATTAGTTAACCTATAGGAGAGGTAGTATAGGCTAATACTAGAGTATCAAGATATTAAAGTAGAGGGTCTACCATATATATATATAGTGATATTATATAGGTGTTTAGATGTAAATATATGTGTGGTAGAGTATATGTGGTATCTATATGTAAGGTGGAGGTTAGGCTTAGCCATAGGCTATGGGGGTTTGAGATTCCCTTTCATATATATTATAAGGATATATAGGAAAAATGTATTATAAGTATTGAAATGTATGTATATACATTATGTGGTAGATATATAGATGTGATATAGGGTAATACCTAGATAGACTAGAGGGTGACCAAGTTGGACTCCCAGTTGACCAAATTTACCAGAGTTGACCAGTTGATCAAAAGTCAATTGTAAGTCAAGCCTTGACCTAGATTGACTTGCTTTGACTTGCTATGACCTAGTATGATCTAATATGACTTAGTTTGACTTTGTTTGACCTAGTTTGACCTAGACAGTTGACCAGGTTTGACTTAGAGTTGACTTTGACCTAGATTTGACTTAGAATCATGTAGACTGCATCGTATATTTCATTTACCTTATATTTGAATACATCATAACCTGTATTGCCTTAACTAGGATTTTGAGACTCCAATTCAGACATCTGTTATCATCAGTCATTCAGAGTACCTGGCGAGTACATTCTCTGATAATATTTCGATTTTATGATATCGTCTTTGTTTCTAGTATTTAGTGTAGATATCCTTGTTCTCTTGACACATTATTCACACATATTGGTATTGTCTGGATCCCGCCATGAGATGTTATTCCTTGTATTTCTTGGTATATCCTGAGCAAGTCTTTCCTAGTTTCTTGTGCATTATATAGACAGGATTCCTGCGAAGGCTAGCTACCTTTTCAGAGAATCACGTGTCATGACATGTCATGGTTGGATCTACTATATTAGTCAGGGATGGGGGTGTTAGCGTAGATATGTGATCAATACCCCACAGTACCAGCATTATATCACCATTGTATCACCATTGTATCCTTACTGTATAGTGTTAATCATACACTCACGTATGATTAGCCAGGCCAAACATTGTATCAAGTTCTAAGCCGATCATATGTTGAAACTAGTGCTAAACTCACATAGATAGCAGTTCCAGATTTTCGTACATGTTATACACTGTTCTCTTGCCTTATCTCATTACAGTTTTGATATACGCTGCCAGGATGCATGTACGCTCTACTTTACCTAGTATATTCTTTCTATCTATTGCTATATTTTTAATATTGTATAACTAGAACTGTTGTTTGAGATTTTGTACTCGTTCTCGTCCTGACTGGACCTGTTGAAAATATTACATATGATGAGGAGAAGTGCCCTACCTTTTATGGTCCTCATGACGTGGTTGTAGGAACCCTAGAGGGGGGGGGGTGAATAGGGTCAAGCTAACTAATCAAGCACTTAGCACAAGCTAATTGGCAATTTAAAAATATAAGTGCAAGAGAAGAAGCAAACACAATACCGACACCCGATATATCCTGGTATCCTCCTAAGAGGCAGGCCAGTCCCGGAACTCTCTCCGGCTTTAATCCACTATTTGAGCAAATAGTTACACACGAGTTTGGATCCGAAGAACTCGCCAACTTCTTACACAAGAGCTTTGATCCGAAGGGCTCTCCGACTTCAACCGAGAGTTTGGATACGAAGACTCCCCAACTTCAACCGAGAGTTTGGATACGAAGACTCTCCAACTTCAACCTTTCACAATAGGTTTTGATCTCCTTATACAATAAGATGAAGATCTCACTTTTCAACTCAATAACTCTAACACAATTTGTGAATGGCAAATGAAAGCTTTGTAGAGTTGTTTGTGGATAGGCTTTGGTGGTTTAGAAATTTTTAGGCTCAAAGCATCAACCTTGAATGAAGGGGTTCAAGGCTATTTATAACCAAAGCATTGAAAAGAGCTCAAGGCAACTTTTCAGTCCACGAACCGGCATACCGCCGGTATGATCCGGCATACCGGCGGTATACCGGTCTGGAATTGCAACGGCTAGAAATAGAGCCGTTGGGATCATTAATTGCTGGAAATCCAACCGTTGGAATTTCAACGTTTCGGAAGCGGTATACCGTCGGTATGATCCGGTATGCCGTCGGTATGCCGGTTTTGTAAACAGAAACTTTCTGTGAACAAAAATCGGTATACCGTCGGTATACTCTGGTATACCGTCGGTATGCCGCTTATCCACCAAAAATGATCCTGGGCTGATTTCTGCCCTAGCTTTCGATTTTGCCATCCATTTTTTGTGTTTACAATTATTCCTAAGACTCATTACAGACTCCAGATATACTTAGACAGGTGCAGGCTTCTTCAGAGTCTTGAAATGATGATGGCATGGCTTGGCTTCTTCCTTTGATAGGTGCTGGCTTTTTCCCTTGGCGGCAGCTGTCCAAAGATATCCAGTTTGTAAAAACTGAATACCTTTCGGGGGCTTCGCCCCCGAACCTCCGACGAGGGGCGCTGCCCCCTCGACCCCCGTCCGCTGACCGGGCAGCGGAACCCCCGGTACGTGGCTCCAGAGATGTCGTCGGGTGGTTCAGAGAAATCTTGTGGGATCCGTCGTCTTTGGCCCACCATGATTTCTTTATTGCATATGTCCACATTGATCTTGCTTATTGCTTTTCTGCATGTACATGTTAAACGAACAAAGCAATATACATAGTAGCAAGTATGATAAATTAAAGCACATTAGGACTATGCAAAGTTTAAGTATAAGTGCTAAGGTGATGGCATAAATGTTAGTGATATCATAATGATTAAACTTAATTGAATGACCACAATCAAAAACATAGTTTTGATTTTGGCAACCCAATTAAATTTAAGATAGATAAGCTCATATCACTAAGATGTAAACCAATGGGCACATATCACCAAAGATATAAGTATAAGTAGAAATGCTATAGTGATAGTATGAAGATTAGTGATAATAAAATGCTAAACTTAACAGATTAACCATATTCAAAAATATGATACAATTATTGGACCAACAATCTCCCCCTTTTTGATTATGGCAAATCGGTTAAGTTTAGTATGGACAGTATAGATGCATGTATCACTAATATACAAAAGACATAAGCAATATCACTGAAAGCATACTACTTAGATTACTTATAAATACATACTTAAACATACTTCTCCCCCTTTGACATGATCAAAAAATACGCTCCCCCGTACTAATAGATAAGAAATCAATCTTAAGTACATAAATCAGAGCATGGGGAAGGCATAGACAATCATGATCAAGATATACTAAAGAAAAACAATGGGAGAATGGTGTAATGACAAGTGTATAAAACTACATACCAAATGTAGAGTACGAAATAGAAAATTGCTTGTCATAACACAATATGGTTGGTAAAACCAAAGGAATTTGAAAAACAAGAAATAAGTAGTTTACCAACTTGAAATCCAAGAAATAAATCCAAAACACAATAGGATATGAAATATTGCTCTAGTTTTGGAAGAGAACTATGAAATAAAGGATTTCAAACAAGAGCCATGAGGAATAGATAATTGCAACTAATAGATACCAATTGAGATATGACATTAAATAAACTTGATACCAATGGAAAAGATGTAAACTTGAAACATTGATCAAAGAAACCATTAATAATCATAATTGTCCACAAATAAATAGTGGAACAAAATAAAAGAATGATCAATGTAAAATATTGCAATTGATATAAAGTAATCTCATTATTTGCAAAATCTATATGCTTATCCAAGTTCATGCATTTGAACTCAATTACCTTATCATGCTATATGAATACCCTTTAGATAAACATGAAGATAAAGGAGAAAAATACTTGAGAAGGAGAAATTCAGTCGACTTGAATGCTCCCCCTCACAATACTACCAAAGTAGATAAAAATCATGAATTTTGGATAAGTCCTCAACAAGGAAAGCCAAATCAATTAAGCATAAAAGAAAAGCCAAATCAACGAAAGCATAATATTCATCAAGATAAGATCTGAAAGTTAATATTAGCAAGATGACATATTTAACCCATATGAAATAGAGAGATAAGATAATAAGGACAAGTACATACACTCTCATAAACCCTTCAAAATAAAAATATCATGACCTCAATCAATAAGATATGAAATAGAAAAAAATATGGGTCCATGATGAACTAGGTATACGACATATTAAAGGGTATAAATAAATAGAATCAATTGATTTGCTCCCCCTCAAAATATGCGTATCTAGTTCCAAAGCACTTATAGCATAAAATAGATAACTACAAGATCTAGGGATAAATCAACTATAGATTTCTCCCCCTTGCACAATGCATATAAGGCTACAACATCGTCATAAGACGAATAAATATCATCTTTAGTCAAGAAGAGATATCCAATTAATAGCCACTAAAGATGAGAAATCAAAAGAATATTCCAATTTAGCACGTATAATCAAAAGATGGCATACATTAATCTATATAGAAGGATCTCATATTTGATATAATAGATCAATGTATGTTATCCTTTGAGAAAAAGTCATCATGAAAAAAATAAAGTCAATTAAGAACAATCATGAAGATAGACAGAATATAGCTCAAAAATAAAATAAAATAAAACTCAAACATCATGTCCATGATTATCTAATTAAGAAAGAATCAACCAATTTATTACTTTGCATGGACTAGGTATATTGTACCACATATTTATCCAACAATAGATAAATCCAAACCTTGCTAATGGTAAATTAATAACCCATAAAGTTCAGATAGCAGAGGTCATATGTGATAAACAATGAGTAGTCAAAGTAGAGTAATAAATTAACTTGATAATCACATAACTAGATAATTTAAGACAACTTAATCATTAGAATCATTCATAAAGTAAACAATGAATAAACATGATCCAATGATAAATCTTATCAAGAGAAAAATCAAAATCCATATTTATAAAGAATCTTACAGATCAATGAAGAATATGGAAAAGAGTTAATCTCAAAATGATCACACATTCAATCTAAAGAGATGTAATGATAATATGATAAAATCATGACTCAAAAAGTGAGAAAAATTTAAGAGAGACTTGCTAATGACTAGTATGGAAAAAGAAATTAAAGCAAGGAATCACAAACCTCTAAGAGAAACAAGATCTAATAAAGAATTTGTAAAACTAGTTTTAGAGATCAAGCATATCACAAATCTTGTTTTTGTAAACTAGCATATCATATATAGATTGAGGTATAGGAATATAGCTAGATGTGTGAAAGTGAGCCAAAATTATATAGCTTAATAATATATCACAAAAGAGCAAACTATATAATCCAAATAAGATTAATGAGGGAAGCCATTAACAAGATAAATGTGCTCATTAATTCTTAAGTCACTAACACTAAAAAAATACTTGCTTAAGCATAGAGTTCACAATTAAGGGAATACATTTTGAAAGATCAAAATGATTTAGAGACTCTTTACTAAGCAAGGATAAGAGCATAAGATGATAAATAAATGAATTAAACTCTTATCAAGTATAGGCCAAAAGAGATACTCATGAAAACATAATAAAATAAATCTCTTTGCCAAGTATTGAGATTAACCCAAGATAATGAATGATAGATCGATCTAGAGAACGCAAAATATTATAACCATTATGAAATAAGTGTATTCTCTAGAAATGAAAAATCTCAACACAAAAGCTCAAACCATAGTAGCTAAAGTCATAAGAAAAATGATGTAACAATTACATGTATTCTCATGTGCTACAAAAAAAAATATTGGGCAACAATAATTCAAAAAAAGCATAAACCCAAGGAATGAGCAAAGAAAGATCATTAAGATCAAGAAAGCTAAATGTGCTAAAGATAGTAAGAATCATTTTCAAAAGCTTTTCATAGTGCACCATAGTAAATATATAGATGATATAGATTTGAAAATGTGCACTAAAAACGGAGGTAAATATAAAAACAAGGCAAAGCACAAAACCATGTGATTCTTAAAAGAACTTCCATAAATAGTCAAGTGCAATACATAAACAAATATTTTCTCTCACTATCCAAACTTAAAGATATAAAACAAATGAATATCAAAAGCTAGGAATTATTTCTATTTATGAAACTATATATATATATATATATATATATATATATATATATATATATATATATATATATATATATATATATATATATATATATATATATATATATCACGAATAGGCATACATGAAAAGATCAAAAATCCATTAAGAACATGTATCCATAAAGTCAACCAAAAAGCTAAAAAGACATCATTAAAGAAAGCTTTAAGGAAGAAGCATATTGATTCAAAAAGAGATACACAAATTTGATCAAAAGAATCAATAGCTAGAGTATGAGTTAAGCACAAGTTTAGAAGTAACAAGTATGAATAAAACTTTAGCTTAACTCATATGCCTACATAAAGATATTTATACAAAAATAGATATCAATATAAGAGATACATGAACTATAAGTAAATGAAAATTTTAATGAATATAGTCATGTATCCTTAATGAATATTTGAGAAACCATCACAAATTCAAAAGCATGTATAAATAAACTTTATTAGGCAAAGACATAATTGATTCTCAAGAAGATAATCAAGATAAAGTATGAGAATCAATAATGAATATATATTATGTAAGCACAAGATTAAAAAGAAGTATAAGTATATACTTGTCAAGAATAAGAAGCTTGTGCTAAAATACCGATTTAAAGTAAATAAGACACATTAAATACAAACCGGCAAGAAATAATTATTTCAAAAACTTTAAAGACGGAGAGTTAAAAATATATTAACTCAAATCAAAACCAAGCTCCTATGGACTAGAGTGATATACATGCTTTATAAATAAAGATTAAGAATAACAAGCATGCATAAATTAAATGTGTCACACTTAATAGAAAATGAGTGATAAACTACAAGTGTGAACTAAATATTTAAGCTAAGTAACTAGTCATGCTAGATAAAAGAAATAATAAGAGAATTAACTAAGCATGCTAGTATTATATCTCACATTGATTTATACAATAAGCAACTAAGGATATCAATGTGAGCTAGTAGCAAAACATCAAGAGAAACATGCTAGATTCTACTAATATAAATAATTTAAAGAGAATCGCTTAGCATGTTACCAAAGTGGCTCTAGTGGTCACGCTTGTGTTGGTACAATTGCTTGGAAGATATCCTTTGAGCTTTGCAACCACCAACACGCTCCTCGGTGCTATGTCCCGATATAAGAAGCTCCACCTACAACATTAGGCGAAGACTTTGGTATCCAAATAAACTTGGATCCACATTTGTTAGCTTTAGGGACCCATATACTATTTACTCTAGCATTGGTAGAAAAACTCCTACGAATAGGACAAGTTAAGCTCATGTATCCAATGCGAGAGCAATAGAAGCACCTAATACTAGTGTGTACACATGTATCAGAATGAGCATGGTTATGAACATGTGACATACTAGAATGATGAATATCTCTAGAATGAGCATGAGAAGATTTGGTTTTAAGAATATTATGTTCTAATAACAAATTATCATGCATGCAAGTAAGAGAATCAAATTTAGCAATTAAAATATCATTCTCTTTTTCAAATAAAGCAATTCTAGAGATAAAAGCATCATTTTGTTTCTTTAAAGTGTCAATAGAAGAATCATGCAAATAATTTAGCTCATGAGTTTGCCTCTTAAGATCTTCTATTGATGAGGAAAGAGATTTGATTTTCAAAATTAAAGCCTCATTCAAACTCTTTAAAGAAATACATGATGAGTTTTGAGAATCAAGTCTAAAACATTGTTTTTATTTCTCAATAACTCATTAGCTTCTTCTAAATGAACAACCTTTTCAGAAAATTCTTCATTTGTAGAATGAAGGTTGTCAAGAATCTCTAAGGATTGTTTAGCCATGGCTTTCCACTTAGAGCATTTCTTGCATTTAGAAGAAACATGATTGT
This sequence comes from Iris pallida, assembly GCA_029216955.1. Lineage (NCBI taxonomy): Eukaryota > Viridiplantae > Streptophyta > Magnoliopsida > Asparagales > Iridaceae > Iris > Iris pallida. Next base: position 16,825 of record JANAVB010004503.1, on the reverse strand, counting down.
CTATGCTACTAGAAGTAAAACCCTCTTTATCGGAGGAGGAGTAGAAAGAATACGATGCTATAGAAAAAAAATAACAAGGATCTACTCTAAGGATGTTAAGCCTAACAATAGAGTCCTTGCTCTGATACCAATTGTAGGAACCCTAGAGGGGGGGGGGTGAATAGGGTCAAGCTAACTAATCAAGCACTTAGCACAAGCTAATTGGCAATTTAAAAATATAAGTGCAAGAGAAGAAGCAAACACAATACCGACACCCGATATATCCTGGTATCCTCCTAAGAGGCAGTCCAGTCCCGGAACTCTCTCCGGCTTTAATCCACTATTTGAGCAAATAGTTACACACGAGTTTGGATCCGAAGAACTCGCCAACTTCTTACATAAGAGCTTTAATCCGAAGGGCTCTCCGACTTCAACCGAGAGTTTGGATACGAAGACTCCCCAACTTCAACCGAGAGTTTGGATACGAAGACTCTCCAACTTCAACCTTTCACAATAGGTTTTGATCTCCTTATACAATAAGATGAAGATCTCACTTTTCAACTCAATAACTCTAACACAATTTGTGAATGGCAAATGAAAGCTTTGTAGAGTTGTTTGTGGATAGACTTTGGTGGTTTAGAAATTTTTAGGCTCAAAGCATCAACCTTGAATGAAGGGGTTCAAGGCTATTTATAACCAAAGCATTGAAAAGAGCTCAAGGCAACTTTTCAGTCCACGAACTGGCATACCGCCGGTATGATCCGGCATACCGGCGGTATACCGGTCTGGAATTGCAACGGCTAGAAATAGAGCCGTTGGGATCATTAATTGCTGGAAATTCGACCGTTGGAATTTCAACGTTTCGGAAGCGGTATACCGTCGGTATGATCCGGTATGCCGTCGGTATGCCGGTTTTGTAAACAGAAACTTTCTGTGAACAAAAACCGGTATACCGTCGGTATACTCCGGTATACCGTCGGTATGCCGCTTATCCACCAAAAATGATCATGGGCTGATTTCTGCCCTAGCTTTCGATTTTGCCATCCATTTTTTGTGTTTACAATTATTCCTAAGACTCATTACAGACTCCAGATATACTTAGACAGGTGCAGGCTTCTTCAGAGTCTTGAAATGATGATGGCATGGCTTGGCTTCTTCCTTTGATAGGTGCTGGCTTTTTCCCTTGGCGGCAGCTGTCCAAAGATATCCAGTTTGTAAAAACTGAATACCTTTCGGGGGCTTCGTCTCCGAACCCCCGACGAGGGGCGCTGTCCCCTCGACCCCCGTCCGCTGACCGGGCAGCGGAACCCCCGGTACGTGGCTCCAGAGATGTCGTCGGGTGGTTCAGAAAAATCTTGTAGGATCCGTCGTCTTTGGCCCACCATGATTTCTTTATTGCATATGTCCACATTGATCTTGCTTATTGCTTTTCTGCATGTACATGTTAGACGAACAAAGCAATATACATAGTAGCAAGTATGATAAATTAAAGCACATTAGGACTATGCAAAGTTTAAGTATAAGTGCTAAGGTGATGGCATAAATGTTAGTGATATCATAATGATTAAACTTAATTGAATGACCACAATCAAAAAAATAGTTTTGATTTTGGCAACCCAATTAAATTTAAGATAGATAAGCTCATATCACTAAGATGTAAACCAATGGGCACATATCACCAAAGATATAAGTATAAGTAGAAATGCTATAGTGATAGTATGAAGATTAGTGATAATGAAATGCTAAACTTAACAGATTAACCATATTCAAAAATATAATACAATTATTGGGCCAACAATGGTTGGTATAGAGTTGGATACCCTAGTGCAACAGGGGCTAGCTCTAGCAGATGAGGCCTTGGTATAGTTTAGCTGGTTTTAGTATAGTACTGGACTCTGTCTTCAGATTACTTTGGCTTGTTATTATTTGTTAGTTATTTGTATTGAGATTGTTGACTCAGAGATTTTGGACTCGTATTATTCTGTGTTGAATTTTCAGGATGATATTTGTAAATCTTGTTATTTTTATCTTTCAGTATTATCTATCGTCATTCTTAGAGTTTGTGATTGAGTATATTATATTGTCATTGCTTGTCCTACTTTCGAAGTTGACCATTCTCGACAGGTCTTGATATTATAACTATTGATAGATGGTAGACCAAGACACCGTTCTACGTCGTTTCTGCGGCGTAGGCTAGGATGCTGTTACGCACTCGTACCCTTACCTCGGGTGCGGGTCGTAACACGATTTTAGTGGTGGCCCATGCAGGTCAGAAGTCACAATTAGTGCAATGTCGTAGTGGTGCTCGACTTAGAGTGCTGTTACGAGCCTGCTATTATTTTAGAAGATATAGGCTATAGGCTAAGGGTACTCAATCACAATTAGGAAACTTCCAATTTGCTTCTATACAACTGCCCTTTCTTGATGCTGATTACTTGTATTCTAATTGTCCTCCTTTGATATGATCTATCTTGTGCCATATTGACTTCTTTCATTCGACCTGTATTCAGGATGGTGATGACTCGATCTCAGCATTTGGAGCCTGTAGATACTGAGAGGTCTGCTACATCTCGCGGACCTGAGCAAGTTACTTCTCCTGCAGTCGTTGCATCTGCAGCAGCAGTCGGGGGTGCTCCTCCACCAGTTGCGAGGACTGTCCCGGAGGTCGCTACGGCAGGAGCAGTCGTGGGTGTTCTTTCTCCTGCACATCAGACTCCTCCATCTGTAGCCGAGGATCGTCTCCTCCGCCTCCACTACCTACCGATATGGGGCAGATGTTTGCCTTCCTTCGGCAGATGATAGAGGCCCAGCGAGTCCAGACTGAGGCTCAGCAGAGGCAAACAGACGCGATGCGTCAGGACATGAGGGATGCACACCAGTTGGCTCTAGCAGCCGTGGAGCAGAGGACTCCGCATCAGGGAGCGCATCCGAGGCCGGGCAATATCCAGGACTTCAAGAAACTGGGGCCTCGTGACTTTAGCGGGACTGAGGGCGTAGTATATGCTGATTACTGGCTCGAGGACATCGAGCGTCAGATGAGGGCTTCCCGTCTAACAGATGACCTGAAGGTCGAGGCAGTGGGGCTACAGTTGTTAGACATTGCTCGCACCTGGTTCAGGAATAAGCCAGACCTTGCTGGAGAGGGCCATAACTGGGCCGAGTTTAAGGTCCTCTTCAAGGCGAAGTTCTTTTCTCCTACAGACAAGATCGACTTAGCGAGGCAGTTACAACACCTCCAGCAGGGTGGTTTGTCTGTAGAGGAGTACGCTGCGGAGTTTGGCAGACTGAGCCGATATGCAGAGTATATGGTACGTGAGTCGGAGATCAAGGCAAGCCGCTTTAGAGAGGGATTGATCTGGGATATCAAGATCCTTATTCCCTCTTTCTATGCGATCTATACCGAGATCTTTGCGGAGGCTCGCAAGGTGGATAGAGATTGGGGCCTGAAGCCCACGAGGGACTGTGATCTATTTTCAGGGACTACTAGCAGCGCGGGGGCTGCTAAGCGTCCTCAACTCCAGCATCATTCTATTCCGCAACGCCCGCAGCAGATTCCTGCTCCGGTTAGGACACCAATTCATCAGGTGCCCCGACAGCAGCAGTAGGGACCGCAGCAGGCACCCATTTGCCACTACTGCAAGACGTTCGGACATCTCTGGGAGGTTTGCAGGAGACGTTTGGGTGTGTGCCTATACTGTGGCACCGAGGGGCATCAAGCGAGGGATTGTCCTTCGAACCATCGTCGTGCAGCTCAGGTAGCACATGGTAGGCCACCTATGGCACCACATCATGCCCCACACCAGCAGCGGGGTATACCCCGCCAGGGCAGGGCTTTTGTGATGATAGTTGAGGATCCTGCAGGCATTGGACTAGGAGGTTAGGTCTTGCACTTTTTGTTTACCTGTTTCTTTTCGCCCATTGATTGATGATTGCCCTTTTAGTAACTTTAGTTTGCATATGTGATGATCATGCTAGATTAAATAGAAAACCCAAATGAAGACTGCAATAGCATGATACTGTAGAGATTTAAAACCATGCATGTGTTTTGATTCCCTGGATTGCATGTTATGTAATTTATGATAAAAATTTAGTAGACTTTGATTGTTGGGAGCTTGACCTAGAGAAGAGTATAACCGTTACGAATTTCGGAGACGAAATTTTTCTAAAGGGGGTAGGATTGTAACTGCCCGTTTTCAAAATCAAGGGTAATTTTGTCATTTCTCAGTTTTTCCTAATTTTGGTGAATTTTAATTAATTTAATACTATTTAAATTGGTGTATTATGATTTTGGTGTTTTGCTAGTACAACCCTAGAAACTGCTTAGCCTAGAGACTAACCATGACCACGGAGACCTAACCAAGTGTTTAGATTAGCAAATTTCCATTTTCTAGGCTAAGGGTATTTTGGTCATTTGGTGACTTTTGAATTATTATGGATTTTGGCCTTTTGGTAATGTGCTAATTGATAGGTTAGGCCTTAACCTAGAATTTCTCTAATCTAGATGTTGACCATGAGCCTAGAGATTAGATTAGAAATATCCACTTAATGACCAGGTTAGTAATATCTAGATATTTCATAGTAGGATATTTACCATTGGAATATTTGTGAAAAAGAAAGCCTTATGACTAATTGAACCAATAGGAAGGATTAGAATTGGGTGGACAAGCCCTAGCCACTCATCTACATGTAGAACTAATCCTAATTCATCTAATGACCAGCCATCAAGTGCACCCCCCATATTTAAACACTTAATGACACACCCTTGCCTCTTTTTAATTCAATAGAAACCCTAGTTTAGTGTTCTTCCCCAAATCACCCTATTTCATCAATTTAACTCCAATTTGAGCCTAGTCTTTTGCATTAGACTTTCCTACAGTAGTATAAGCTATTGGTGGATAGCTAGCAAGGGTTGGGAGCTTCGGGACCGTTGTAAATCGAGGAAGACATCGATATTAGGCCCTCTACATTGAGATTCTTACTCTCAATAGGTAAATCTATCTACACCCATTATAATCATGATTTTTCTTCATAGATGCATTCATTTAGGGTTTTCCTAGGTGTAGCCCAAGTTTGGTAGGATTTCGTGTCCGTTCGATACCCGTATCGGACACGTATCAGTGTTTTTAATTAGGTGTTTGGTGAAATGTCCCAATGGATTGATTTTAAACCAATTTCAAAACAAGTTTCAGATTTGGGTAGCCTAATAGATGGGGAATTCATTTGTAGTCGAATGAGTTGAATTTAGGGTGTTTTGGACACCGTTATTGGACACGGGATTGCAGCACAACACTGTCGTGCAGTGTCCTGCTGCTCGGGTGTCCTAGCGGACACGACACAGCACCCCGACACATGAAAATTTGTGTGTGGGTGCGGGCAATCACTGACATTAAGCACACAAAATTTTAGGAGATATCATTGAGCAGTTTAGGAGTAATCCCGACCGAACTGTCTCGACCGCACGCACACGTGCGCGCGTATGAGCCACTGATACGCGTTCCAAATGCGGACACGAGGACACTTAGACACGATTCAAGCTACCCTAACCCTCGACCTAGACCTAGGCTACCCATTCGACACCACTACTTGGTGTCTTGGTGGACACACGTGTCCCTAAACGAGCCGACACGCGTGCACGAGACAGTGCACTGCACTGTCTCTGTCACCAGTCCGACCCGCACTGGGATACGAATTGGACACAAATGCGACACGGGAGGACACGACTAGACCCCCCTATGTTGGTATATATATTTCCCTTTGTTTTGAATGTTTTGATTGGGATTTCGAATTGGTATTGGTTTCAAAAGAGATTTTTCTGATACCTGTTGTTTTGGTATTTCGAAAATGAGAAAAAAGTGTTAAATTCAAATTGGGGATTTCAAGTGAGTTTTAAATGTTTTGCCTGGGTTTAGATAGCTTCGAAAAGATTGGGTTTCATGTTTTGTTTTTGATTTAGGTTCATTTTATGAGGGGACTTAGCGTGTGGTATGGATTATCGTGTGCCTATTGGAAGTCCCTGTACAGATATTAGGGGGATGCCACAATTAGTTAGACATTAGGATCCTAACATTTGTGTATCATATGTATGTATATGTTATATATTTTATATATATATATATATATATATATATATATATATATATATATAAATATATAAATATATATATAATAGTGTATACCTGTGCAAGTGGAGATAGGCTTGTGTTTGTGATTTGAAATAGAGGGCAGCAGTAGGAGTATCAATGAGAAGAGGGGATGGAGGTGGAGTATCAGCAGGCAGTGTGCTGTCTTGCCTTGGCATGGCTTGGCCTAGCAAGACATGTTGCAACCAGGCAACAGCAGCAGTGCAGTAAGCAGGCCCTGCCTAGGCTGACTTGGCCTTGGCTGCTTGCTGGCTTGGCATCTGCCTAGGTTGGTTGGTTGCCGTTGAGTGTGAGAGTGGAGTGAATGTGAGTTAAGTGAGGGTGAGTTGATTGGTAGATGAGTGAGTTAATGTGTGAGAGTTGAGTAGAGTTTAAGTTAGCAGTTGGTTTAGGTATTAGAATATGAGTGTTGAGTTTATGAGTAGGATATATAGTGAGAGTGAGTGATACCTTGATTTTAGGCCATGAGATTAGAGTAAAGTTTTGGATAGAGAGCTGGTTGTAAAGGGTTTTGGTAAATATGTATGTTAGTAGTCTATGTATGAGATTAGGATGTTAGTTGAGGGAGGGAAGAATGTGAACTGAATATAAGAGTTCAGTTCTTAGTCTGAACTGAGATGAAGGGATGTTGTTTCAGTCTTAGACTGAACTGAAGGTAAGGGCATGTGAGTTCAATGTGGGATTGAACATTCAAGTGAAAGGATGGGGAAACTTGGTGTTTCATTAGATTGAATGTAGGGGTTTGGACCAAATAAATTTGCATCAGTCCATAGGAAGAAGGATTTGGCATTAAGGGGAAGAGTAATCAGTTAACCTATATGAGAGGTAGTATAGGCTAATACTAAAGTATCAAGATATTAAAGTAGATGGTCTACCATATATATATATATAGCGATATTATATAGGTATTTAGATGTAAATATATGTGTGGTAGAGTATATGTGGTATCTATGTGTAAGGTGGAGGTTAGGCTTAGCCATAGGCTATGGGGGTTTGAGATTCCCTTTCATATATATTATAAGGATATATAGGAAAAATGTATTATAAGTATTGAGATGTATGTATATACATTATGTGGTTGATATATAGATGTGATATAGGGTAATACCGAGATAGACTAGAGGGTGACCAAGTTGGACTCCCAGTTGACCAAATTTGACCAGAGTTGACCAGTTGACCAAAAGTCAACTGTAAGTCAACCTTTTACCTAGATTGACTTGCTTTGACTTGCTATGACCTAATATGACTTAGTTTGACTTTGTTTGACCTTGTTTGACCTAGACAGTTGACCAGGTTTGACTTAGAGTTGACTTTGACCTAGATTTGACATAGAATCATGTAGAATGCATCGTATATTTCATTTACCTTATATTTGAATACATCATAACCTGTATTGCCTTAACTAGGATTTTGAGACTCCAATTCAGACATCTGTTATCATCAGTCATTCAGGGTACCAGGCGAGTATATTCTCTGATAATATTTCTGTTTTATGATTTGTTTCTAGTATTTAGTGTAGATATCCTTGTTCTCTTGACACATTGTTCACACGGATTGGTATTGTCTGGATCCCGTCTTGAGATGTTATTCCTTGTATTTCTTGGTATATCCTGAGCAAGTCTTCCCTAGTTCCTTGTGCATTGTATAGACAGGATTCCTACGAAGGCTAGCTACCTTCTCAGAGAATCACGTGTCATGACGTGTCATGGTTGGATCCACTATATTAGTCAGGGATGGGGGTGTTAGCGTAGATATGTGATCAATACCCCACAATACCAGCATTGTATCACCATTGTATCACCATTGTATCCTCACTGTATAGTGTTAATCATGCACTCACATATGATTAGCCAGGCCACACATTGTATCAAGTTCTAAGCCGATCACATGTTAAAACTAGTGCTAAACTCACATAGACAGCAGTTCCAGATTTTCGTGTATGTTATACATTGTTCTTTTGCCTTATCTCATTACACTTTTGATATACCCTGCCAGGATGCATGTACGCTCTACTTTACCTAGTATATTCTCTCTATCTACTGCTATATTTTCAATATTGTATAACTAGAACTGTTGTTTGAGATTTTGTACTCGTTCCCGTCCTGACTGGACCTGTTGAAAATATTACCGATGATGAGGAGGAGTGCCCTACCTATTACGGTCCTCATGACGTGGTTGGTATAGAGTTGGATACCCTGGTGCAACAGGGGCTAGCTCTAGCAGATGAGGCCTTAGTATAGTTTAGCTGGTTTTAGTATAGTACTTGACTCTGTCTCCAGATTACTTTGGCTTGTTATTATTTGTTAGTTGTTTGTATTGAGATTGTTGACTCAGTGATTTTGGACTCGTATTATTCACTGTTGGATTTTCAGGATGATATTTGTAAATCTTGTTGTCTTTATCTTTCAGTATTATCTATCGTCAATCTTAGAGTTTGTGATTGAATATATTATATTGTCATTGCTTGTCCTCCGTTTGGAGTTGACCATTGTCGACAGGTCTTAATATTATAACTATTGATAGATGGTAGACCTAGACAGCGTTCTACGTCGTTTCTGCGGCGTAGGCTGGGACGCTGTTACGCACTCGTACCCTTACCTCGGGTGCGGGTCGTGACACTCCCTAATTAGCTGGTCGGCAGAGTACTAGTGACCCTCATATCTCGTCTTATTGTGATTCTTTCAGAGGACCCACATCACAGCCGTCGCGACGATCTGGTGGCCGTGGGAAGTAGAGGCCCAATCTGCCAAGAGATCGTTGAGGCGCCCACCCCCTAGATGCTCCCCGCAACGCTGAGAGAGGACCCTCCAGACCTAGACAAGTAAATTCCCTTGACAGAAGATATAGTCAGAGGTTTCGGTTTGACGCTCCGAGCAGCAATTACACGCAAACACGAGGCTGAACCCAATGGTGTTGAGATTGTCGTCAGTAGACAACTTCTTGCGAAATGCTCTCCAAATAAGGAAGGACCATTTTTTAGGGATGCAGGTCTGCCAGAAGGCTGCTATGGTGGGGGATGGCGCCCCAATACCTCGAACCACTCTTCTAGCCGAGGTGACAGAGAAGGAGCCAGAAGCTTCAGCGGACCACCCCAGCACATCGGGCTCGGGACCCAGCTTAAGATTGTTGTTGCGAATGCACTCTACTGCCTCTTCTCCAACCCAATCTGAACCTGGTTCCAAATCCAATCATTCCCTGGTTGGTTCCACAAATCCTTGATCTTGATGTCTTCCGGAGCCGTCGAGAGGCTGGGGAGCAAGGAGTCTCCCGCCCAACGTTCCAGGAAGGTCGAAGATTCGCCATTACCAAGTTGGAGCCTTATCACTGGTTCAGCGATGGAGCGCCCCGTGAGAATCTGTCGCCAAGCTGCGGAAGATCTGTAATTGGAGATAGCAAGCGATGGGTGTAAATATTTGAAGTATCTGGCCTTCATGAATCTAGTCCATAAGTTCTGACTAGTACGAAGCTTCCATCACAGTTTCATCGAGAAGGCGTCAACAATGTAGGAGAGTTTGGTGAATCCTAGACCCCCCCCCGTCAGTGGGCCTAGCCATAGAGTCCCAACTGGCCCAGTGATGTCTATCGTGGCCTTCGTTGTGACCCCAGAAGAAATTGGTGATGATGCTCTCAATCGTGGAAAGAACTTTCTTGGGGGGAGCACGCAGCCAGGGTATAGATGGGGATGAAGGTGAGCACATGTTTGATGAGGATCATCTTTCCGCCTGGAGATAGAGTAGCATTATGCCACCCCTCAATTTTTTTCTGATTTTGTGAATCAACTCCTCAAACATGCCAGCGTTAGATTTGTCGTACACGAGGGGGCAACCAAGGTAGTGGAACAGAGGATGATCGACGGCGAAAGAGGTGATGCTGGATAGGCTAGCCGTATGCTCACTCTTAATGTTGTGATAGGCGTATATCACACACTTGGCGGGGTTGACCTTCTGGCCAGAGCACCTGTTGTATTTCTGGAGCGTGTTGTTGACCACCTCCACTGATCCAACATCCCCAGAGGAGAAAATAAGGATGTCGTCGATGTAGGCCAGATGAGTGATAATCGGACAACCACTGACAGTGTGAAAGTGCTGGAAGTTCGGGGCTCTAGTCATACAATTCACATGTCTACTCAAAGCGTCTACCGCAATGATGAAGATGGTGGACGATAATGGGTCACCTTGCCAAACCCCGCGACTTGATTTAAAGAAACCGTCTGCTTGCCCGTTGATGACCGTTGAGAACCAGGAGTTGTTGATCGATGTCCATACTATGTTGGCCCACGTTTCTAAAAATCCGAAGGCCCTGAGAACCCAGATCATGAATTGCCAATCTGGTCTATCATACGCTTTCTCTATGTCTAGTTTGATAGCTATGTTGCCACCCGTCATTATGAACTTCATGCAGGTGATGAGCTCGTGAGCCAACATAATATTGTCTTGGATGTTTCTACCCTTGACAAATCTACTCTGCTCCTCAGAGATTATCTTGGAAAGAATTTCGGACATGTGGGAGGCGATGATTTTGGAGGTGATCTTGTTGGTGAAAGTGCAAAGACTGATAGGGCAGAAATTTTGAAATGTCTCCGGGTTATCTTTTTTGGGGATAAGGATCAGGATAGCGCTCGATATGGCTCTGGGGTAGGTAGCTCCCTGGAAGAAGGCCGTGACCGCTTCATGGATGTCATACTTGATGATATCCCAGCAGGTACGAAAAAATACCCCTGAAAAACCGTCAGGTCCTGGCGCACTATGCTCGTCAAGTGCCCACACCGCATCTTTCACCTCGCCCTCGGAAGGGAGGAGTTCCAGCTGGTTGTTGTCGTCGTCGTTGATGAGGTGAGGTATCTCGGCCAGGATGGAGTTGTCTCTGTGGATCGTTTCTTTGGTAAACAACTGGGAGTAGAACTTAGCGACAGCCACTTGGATACCCCGTTGGTCGTTGATGATGTTCCCTAATTCATCGGCTATCTGATACAGGGTTAATTTCTGTCTGCAACCTTTGACGCAGGCATGAAAATAGCTCGAGTTTTTGTCCCCCTCACTGTTCCATCTAAGCCTGGATTTTTGTTTCCAAAAATCGTTCTCAACCTTCAGCCGAAATTTGAGAATAGCTTTGGTGAGGTTAAGGGCCGCCCTGGCCGCAGGCGAACGCTCAATCGCGAACAGAGTTTCGGCACGGGTGACATCATCCTCACCGATACGAACGGCCTGAAAAACGTCCTCATATCCCTGTTTACTCCATATCAAAAGGGCATGCCTCGTGGCCTTGAGCTTGTTGGTCACTCTGATGAGCAGGTCGGGGGAGTCCGCTTGGGCCCAAGCTTCCTCAACAGTGCGCTTGAAGTGGGGGTGTTCGCTCCAGAAGTCAAGAAAGCGAATTTTTTTTGATCTGGATGGATGTGCTTTTGACTTCGACGAGAAGAGGGATGTGGTCTGATTCGGTAGAATTGAGGTGAGAAAGATTCGAGGTGATCCCCGATCCCTTCCATCGGGCGTTAGTAAGTGCCCTATCAAGACGGGAGTATTGCCTACGGTCGCCTTCCTACATATTGCACCAGATGAAAGCATTGCCGTTGAATTGGAGCGGGGATAAGTGGGCGTTAAAAATGAAGTTGTTGAAATCTTACATGGCCGTGAGGGGGGAGGACGGCCGTCAGTCTTCTCTTCTCTGCAGGTGATAGCATTAAAGTCCCCGATACAAAGCCAAGGGAGGTTAATTTGGTTGTGGTGGATGTCGATGAGATCGTTCTAGAGAAGTTTACGTTCGGCGATGTCACAACTGCCGTGGACTGCTGACAGGATGGCACGCTTAGGGATCAAAGGGTGTGCCATCCAGCAAGAGAGAGCCTGCCTCGAATCCTGGATGACTCCGATATTGACGTTCTTCGAACAGAGAATCCAGATGTCATGCCTGCCTGCGATGGCTGTAGTGAAGCCTAACTGCAGCTGGATAGTTTTGAGTTTCTTGGGAGGGCTTTTAGGTTCAATGATGATTAGGATGTCAATTTTGTGAATTTTGTTCAGACTGACAAGACGCCTCATGGTTGGTTTGTTCGCCAGACCTCGAACATTCCAGGAGAAGATGTTAAGCATTAATAATGCTTGGGGGGAGATGTTTGGTCCGCTTGGCTACGGATCTGGTGCACATGACTGATGACTCGGATGCTCCTTTCTGTTCTGTCTTTTTGATGGCGGAAGTTGTCTCGACAAACATCAAGCTGGGGATGTCGAGTATGGCTCCTCTGGAGGGGTGAGGAGGAGTTCAGTGGCGTTGTTAAGTAATTCTCCAACCGTGTCTAGGGTGGGCTCCTCGGGGGGGATGAGAAGGGTGTCTTCGGTGTAGCCGGTTGGATCTTCTGCGGATAGAAGATATCCAGCGGCGATAACCTGTTGTCCCCTAAGGACCTGCTCAGGTCCCAAGATTGCAAGGGCTTCTGTACCATGGATTTCCATACTGGAGGGGTGGACAACTAAGAGTTGTGTTGATCCAGAGTTCGGGTCTGTGGTATTCTCCTCAGTAGCCTTCGGGTATGGTTCTCCGACGATCACCTTCTTTGACTCCGGCTCGGGGGGCGCGAATGATCCTTGTAGGAGGACAATATCTTGAGTGGTATCTTCATCTTCTGTCAGTAAAGCGTTGAACCGATTGGCTAGGGTAGGCGCCGGTAGATTGTAAAGGACCACCGCTTTGCCTGTTGACGTGCTTGGCTCGCCTCCGTTGGATTCGAACCTTATGTGGGAATTTGGTAGAGGAAGTAGGGGGGATAGCGTCTGAGTTTTAAGCTTCCTGCTCTCGGCGGCCGGAGTGTCTTTTCGGGCAGGCTTTCTCTTGAGCTCTGGGTGGAGACGGAAGCAATGTTTTGAGAGGTGCCCTCTAAGGTGGCAGTGATTGCAGAAAATGATGTGGTTGTCGTAGACTAATTGCTGGGTGTGCATCTGGGAGCCGAGCTCAATTTGGATGTGATTGGGAGGTTCATTGGTGAGATCAATCTCAACGCATATCCTGGCATAGTGAGCCTTAGATAGGTTGCTAGTCTCGGCTGCGGTGGCCACGTACGTCCCGAAAGAGTTGGCAATGCATTTGAGAGCCGCAGGGACGAAGCAAATTAGAGGAGGGTTGGGTAGGGTTACCCAAGTCGCCACTGTTGCAGCGTCCACTCTGGTGTTGAAGTTCGAAGACCACCAGATGATCTTCATCTGGTGGGTGTCCAACCTGCTGGTTCCCTTGGACCACACGGTCCGGAAGTCTAGCTCGGATGAGAGGTGAAGCAGAAGATGCCTGGGGTCTAGGGGGCAACCCTATATTCTGCGGATATCCTCCAACTAGCAATAACCTCCTATACCCTGCTGAACTTAGGGCAGCCGGAGGAGAATTTAAGGACAAATGTGTGGGGAAAGGAGGTGAGCAGCGCGGTCATTTCCTGATCAGAGAAGGGGACCTTAGGCACGGCTGATTCAGGATTATAAGCAACGTCAGGGAGAGGAACATTGGGGAGCAAAAACCCCTTTCTGGTCGATAAGTCCGGGCGGAGCTTCTCGGCAAAGGAAGGAATCGGGGCCACAGAGGGCGGCAGGATAGTCCTGGGAAAAAAGGAAGATGGTAGAGCCAGAAGCAAATCTACCGCCTGCACGGGGGCCGGTTCCGAGAAGGGGAAGAGAGCGATCAGATTGTCAGGGAGAACCCGACCGAAAGTGGGGGGGAACCCCTACGGGGGGAAGAGCGCAAAAGCTGGTAGCGCCGGACCAGGGCGCCGAGCCAGAGGAAGCGGTGGCCCGGAAGGACACACCTGCGCCTACATGAGTGGGGCCCGAGATGGAGACCGAAGGATCAACAACCGGGGGCAGGAGAGGGGAAGCGCCGGGGCAGGAAAAGGGAGGACGATCTATTGAGTAGGCGAGATAGGAGGCAGGCCCACGAGGATGGGACCCAGGGGCCGGGCAAGAGCGGTTGGCTCCGACCCGGGCTGGCGCACAGCACCCAACACAGGTGGGGGGGCTCCAGTGAGCGCGCCGAAGAAACCGGGAGAGGCAACTGGCGCAGCGGACTTGCCACTCCGGGCGGGAGCGCCAAGGGTAGCCGAGCCATAAGGAGCGCCCAAGGACTCACCAACGGGAGCGCCGGAACCACAGGATGCGCCACCAGCAGACCCGCAGGGCGTGCCATAGTGGCCCGCGCCAGCAGCTCCAGAAGGGGACACACCGAAGGACGTGCCGAAACCGCCTGTTGGCGCTACCCAAGGTTGCGCCACAAACCTACCCGCCGGGTTGCCAAAGGGTACGCGACAGCCAGACCCGCTAGGGGCGCCACTGGGGCCCACGCCAACTGTGCCAAACGAGGCGCCCAAAGGAACCAGAGATGCAGCGCCCCAATAGGGTGCGCCACAGGGACACACGCCGAAAGGTTGCGCCAAAAACAGACCCGCAAGATCTCTATAAGTAGCGCCACACACAAAACCGTGGGGTGCGCCATTGGGGCCCATGCCTACTGCGGCCAAAGGAGCTGCAATACCTGCACCATAATGTGCACAACAATCAGGAGATAGGGGCACGTGGCTTGGGGCCCACAACAGTTGACCGTGCCGGAAAGGCGCACGTCCCCCAACAAAGGAGCTGGTCCCGAGGGGAGCACGTGGCTCCCTGCATACGGTCCCCAGGAAGAATTCGAAAGAGGAAAGAAAGGGGGAAGGTGGGCGGGAGGGCGGTGGGGTACCCGAGGAGGAAGAAAGAGGACACCGCACGGGGGGCGGCTCTGGGATGGGGGGGCTAGGACGGGTGACGAAGAGGAAGGCGCGGGGGAGGAGGTGAGAGGCGTTGGATCGGAGGGGAGCCCCAGAAAAGCGAGGAGGTCGGACGGGGTCGAAGTCATGGGGAAGGGGGGCTAGGGGACAACAAAACTCTGGCGCTGTCCCCAACGGCGGGCGGAAGTGGCGACACTAGTTGGGGCACAGCGCCCCGAGGGCACACGAGCGGGAGAGCGGCAAAAACATTCGGCTATCCAAATGTATATATATATATATATATATATATATATATATATATATATATATATATATATATATAAGTTAATAGTTGTGTGAAAATGTGGCCCACATGCGTGTCGACATGTGGGAGTGTCACTGTGTCGAACCAAGTGTCAGAATTGTGTCCAAAAGCCCGTGTCAGAACCCAACTCGAAGTGTCAATATATATATATATATATATATATATATATATATATATATATATATATATATATATATATATATATATATATATATATATATATAAAAAAATATATATATATATATATATATATATATATATATATATATATAGTGTCACTGTGTCGAACCAAGTGTCAGAATTGTGTCCAAAAGCCCGTGTCAGAACCCAACTCGAAGTGTCAATATATATATATATATATATATATATATATATATATATATATATATATATATATATATATATATATATATATACACCGATACATATAAATATACTTTTATATATATATATATATATATATATATATATATATATATATATATATATATATATATTTATATAAATATACATATATTTACAAATAAATAATTAGGAAAAATGTGGCCCACATGTGTGTCGACATGTGGCAGTGTCACTGTGTCGAACTAAGTGTCAGAATCGTGTCCAAAAGCCCGTGTCAGAACCCAACTCGAAGTGTCAAAAATTATAATCGGTTAGGGCTCGTGCGGCCATCACGAAGGGTCTAGGACACGACACACGACACAATGGGCCTCATGCTCGTGCACATAGCTAGGTAGGGTCTAGGTCTAGGTAGTCGACACACTGACACGTGTCCACGTGGTGTCCACGCGTCACATAAATCGCGTGTCGGGGAGGGTTGTGCACGCGTGCATAGTGTCAGCCGAATCAATGCAGGTGCGATACCTTCGTGCACACTCAACAAAACTTAGTAAAATTTCACGAGCACGTGGGCAGAGGTTCCCCCACATGTCCACAAAATTTCATGCCAAACCGTGTCGTATCCATCGAGTTATGACACTCAGGATGTAGGACAGTGCACGGGCTGTGCACGGGACCTCATGCTACGTTCCCATGTCATGTTTGGACACGAAAACAGTGTCAAAAAATAACAAACAAAATGTTTTGGAATTCCCTCGTATAGGGCTACAAGTATATGAATTAGTTTTGAAAAAATAACAACTTTTATTTCTATGAGACATTTCATCAAGCACATGTTAACATACACCGACACGCATCCGATACATATATCAAACGGACACGAAATCTAACCAAACTACATCTACAGGTCTAGGGTACCTAGATGCATGCTTCTATGAAGAAAAATCAAGATTTGAAGGAGTTTAAAAGCGTTTACCTATTGAGAGTCGAAATCTCAATGCAAAAAGCCTCCAAACGTCTCGACACCAATTTCCTACGGTCCAAAGCCTCCAATTCCTTGCTAGCAACCCTCCAGCAACTTCTCCTCCTCCCAAGGATAGCAACGCAATTTGTTTGGTCCAAAACGAATGAGAGATGAGAAAAATAGGCTACTTTGAGGAAGGTAGAAAAATTAGGGTTTGTAATGGAGGCTTGAGGCTATGTGATATGTTATATAGGAGGGGGGTCTGTGTTTGGCCGGCTATGTGCTGGAATTAGGGTTAGAGTTAGGGTTTAGTCAACAGGCCACTCAACTTAAGTCAAATTAAAGCCATTTTGCAAAAAGCC
>JANAVB010004502.1:0-23221 GCA_029216955.1 Iris pallida | reverse complement strand
GCCTGATATTGCTGCTGGTTTCGCTGCCTCTGAGCTTGCTGCTGCTAAACCGACGCTAGTGTCTGCTGGTTGGAAGGCTGGAATGACGATCCACCTTGACTCCTCCGGGACAAATTCCTATCATGTGGTCTGGTGACCCGCACGCTAAACATAAAAGGTTAGCCCTTCGACAAGTAAGATGAGTGTGCCCTTCCCTTCCACAGAAGGAACATACGGTCGGTAACTCCTGGTGCTGGTATGGACGTTGGTCTGTTGGTACTTGTGATGGATGTCGGGGTGAAAAGCAAGATACGGGTGAATGGTACCTCTTACGACCCTCAGTTCTGGATGTGGTCCTCCTAGCTATAGGCTCGTGCTTTCGTACAACCTTCACGGTAGGTCGGGCTCGATATGCTGACTGGCTGGATGACTGGTACTGCCTGGCTCCAACCTGTACTCCTTCTGGCTGTAAGTCCTTGGATTGAAATTCCTCTGGTACTCCTTGCATACTACGGTCTATCAACATCTGGATACTCTGTTGGAGAACGAGATCTCGTCGTTGTTTGCCTCCATCATTTCCTTGATATTTTCTATAAGTGCAAGTACATCAGACTGATCTGGAACTACCTCCGCTCGGACTACTGGTTGTACGGGCACACGCTGAATGTCGGGATGGACTGACATCTCTGCCCTCGAGTCAACTTTCAACTCCATATCTGAATGCTGAGACTGATCCTCCACAACTGGCCTGACAGAAGATTGCTGACTTGCCATCGGCAGAACCCAAACAAGGTAATCGGAAGGATTAAGAACAGTCCCTGAAAGTTAAAGGACACAAGGATCAAATCGAGAGAACAGGAGAGATCAATGATCAAGGCAAATATCAGGTTAAAGGATCAGAGATAGAGAATAATACGAAGGATATCAATAAAGGATAATTGTGATTGAGATAGCTAAATCAGTAACCCCCACATATCTGATAAATCAGACCTGCATGGGCCACCACTAAAACCTGTGTCACGCCCCAGAACCATAATACTGGCAACTGGGGACGGACAAGGCCAGCTACGCAATTCCAAAGTACACCAGTACTTTGAAATAACGTATAAGTTGTTAAGACATGGGGGTTACTTCTACAAGCCAACAGTCGATCCTAGTTAAACAATCCTAGGTATCTCAATCACAGGCAATTATACAAAGTATAAGAAGTATGATCATCTGACATACAATAGTAAAGCGTCCCAAACCATTTATACATGATGATCATGAATCTAGTCATACCAAAATAGAGAACTAGCAAGAGTAATAGTTATACATGATAAGCTCTAGCTATCTAGTATACGCACATCATGTCTAGGCCCGTAGGCTAAATATCAAGAACCAAAATACGAGCTTAAACATGCTCGGAGGCTAAACGCCACAAAAAATAATGTACATATCAAGTGGGAGAGTAAAACAAGAAACCCACTCAGGTACTCTGGCGATCCGGATGGTCACCGTCGAGTAGATGGTACGAAAGATCCTCTAGTCTCCTCTATCTGATCTGACCAAACAAAACCAGTGGGGTTAGACCCCAAATATTAAGTACCACAAAGGAAGCCAAAATATGAACTAAAACCAGCAATGACTAACATAGCAATGGTTAGAGATACAATTAAGTAAAAGTAGATCGAGACTCGTGCACTACCAATGCACTTATCCCGAACATGGAAGACAATAAGTAAAGCATCATGTGATATAAGGTAATTAACATGTGACATAATGTAAAATGTAGACATGTTAAGTAAACGAAAGCTTGAGAATATGTAAAATCAACTGGTCATGTAAACATGTGAGATAGCCGGGTCATGTGAACATGGTGACCCAGCATAGGGATCATGTATAGCTTGTGAGATAACTGAATCATGTGAGCATGTGAGATAACTAGAGCATGAGAGCGTGTGAGAACTATATAGAACGACGATGATAGGATGACTTAGGAACTATTCCGGAAGTCAAGTTACAACCCATAAACTAAACAAGGACCGGGGTTATAACCCTTCTCCGGAACAGAACTTAGCCTCCGATCATTCATTGACAAAAGTTAAGCATGAACAATAATGTACTGAAATAAACATACGGACACTGCCTAAACAAAACTAGACTGGACTGGATTGATTCCATCCCTCAAACACGGCCAAGCAATGAGTATGGCTTGATATATTGACTAAATAGGGTTGTCACAGGCCTAGTTACTAACAAGATGCAACGAGATATTTCTACAGTCACAAGCCCTGCAGCTATCCAGTTATCCATCCGCAGGTTGAGAGTTGAATTAGGTGGATACATCGCCCAGGAGACAAATGTATCCCATGGGGTGCAACACATTACAGTGTACTGGAAATGCGTCCTACTCTTCGGCAGGCTACAAGTCCACTTAAAGTGCCCAGATAACGGGATCGCCTGTGACTGGCAAATCTCTCTATATGAACTACTTGATCCATCTAGTGATTAACCTAGTCAGATCCAGTACGAATCCCTGACCGTGGTAATCAGGAATCCATGTCCTAGACATGATGCAAGATGAGACATGTAGTTTGTGCACGCATACACAATACATTCAACCACGGTGTCCAAAAGAGTTGTATTAGCAAGAAGAATAGTCGTCACAATAGCATCTTGATTATACATGTCCTGTTAGGTTTACTTGTCATATCAAAAGTGTGCCACAACGGACCACTATCAAGAGTCATCATGTTAAGGTTGCTTGTTAAGACTGTGCCACGACGGGCCACTATCATGTTAGCATGTAAAAACATGTTCAAGAGCGCACCACGACGAGTCACCATCATATAAACAATGAAAGACATGTACCAGAGTGCACCACAACGGATCACTATCTAGTATAGGTAGAGAAGAGACGTGTAGCATGAGTGCACCACGACAGGCTACCATCATACAAGCAATGAAGTGACATGTAACGTAAGTGCATACAAAGCAAAGAAAAGACATAAACCATGAGTGCACCCCAACGGGCCACTATCTAAGAAAAGAAAACATGGATCACATGTAAGAGAGAATTAGATAAGGACGTATCATGGCATAGGAGAAGAATAAATAAAAGTACTACTTGACATAAAACAATAATTGAATCTGTGCTAGTATTAAGAATATAAGGGGTACAATTATTCTCTAACTGTACAAAATCATCTAATCATGATAAGAATTTATTACAGTCGAAGGAAACCTCAAAAATGTCAAGTACAGAAAACATGCCAAAAAGATCAAAACTATTATTGAAGTTATCAATCGCATATGAACTCCAATTAAAGTAAAACATGAAGATTCTTGAAGACAAGACAAAGATCTACAACTTTTATGTTGGGAGGTGGAAGAAATTCTGGCCACAAATCAGCTAAATAGGACATAAAACAGCCAAAATAGGCACTATACGGCACTATGCAAGCCATGTAGGACTATGCAAGCCATGCGGCACTATGCAAGCCTGCGGTACTATGCAAAACTATGACACTATTCATCCGTACGGCACTATACAAGCTTGCGGTACTATTCAAGCATGCGTACTATGCAAGCCATGCAGCACTATTCATCCATGCGGCACTATGCACCTGCAGCACTATTCATCCATGTGGTACTATTCAAGCCTGTGGCAGTATGCAAGCCATACGGTACTATTCATCTATGCGGCACTATACAAGCATGCGACACTATTCAAGCCATGCGGTACTATGCAAGCCTGCGGCACTATTATCCATGCGGCACTATTTCGACTCTGTCAGAACCAGGACATGAACATAGAAGATGTCCAATATTATTTTGGCCATAACTTCCTCAAAACAAATCAAATCTAACTTTTCAAAGGTCAAAATTGTGTAGAATCAAATTCTCTACCACATGGAATAATTAGTTTTCGAAAACAAGTAAGTTTGATAGATCAAAACTAAGAAAAACCAAAATGTTATAAACTTAGATCTACAAGAATCACCCATGAAAATCAAAAACTCCAAGTTCTAAAGAGGCTTATAATCATGTAAGGAAGAGTTTAGAACAAACAAAATAACATTTGTACAACATTTGGCAAGATGGACTTTCCTTAGGTTGGAGGAGAAAATGAAGAGGAAGAATGAAGAGAATGAAAATAATGGAGGAGAGAGAGGAGTTGGGTTTTTATATAAAACCCTCTCATCTCAAACCAATTAAACTAAACCAAGCCAAACAAAGTTGAACCAAACCAAATTTAACCAATTCAAAATTAAATCAAAGCAAGGCTAAGAAAGACAAGTCAAAACACGGGTCACCTGACAAAGGCCAGAATTTCGTATACGTACACCGAAAATATATAACAGAAAACGAGAGTGACAGGCATGCCGTCGGCATACAATGGTACACTGGCGATATGTCGGTCAAAGAGAAAATCTATTGGTTGGGAAAATTTTAAAATGCTCCGAAAACTAATAAAAACGAAATACAGTACAAAAGTACGTATCAGTATATAAATACCGATACTGTGATACGAGTCTCACAGTGTGGTAGAATCACCCTCAATGACTTCGCCTCGTCCACCACAGTTGAGGTGGTTCTCATCCGCCACAACTGTGGCGAGTCAGCTGGCCTCGTCCCTTCCGTCGTGCCGCCTTGGTGAGCTGGTGTCACGCCCCAGAACCAGAATACTGGAGAGCGAGGGCAGACATAGCCAGCTACGTATATAGAAGTGCAACCCACCTCGCTATACGGTCACGGCTGTCTAGGATACATGAGGGTTTATCTACAAGCCAGCAGTCTCTTAAGGTCATGAACAGCCTATTGTCTCAATCACAAGCAAGTAAGTAAAAGTTACAAGATGTATGATCATTAATATACAATAGTAAGGCATCCCACATTACATATTCTGCTGATCATGAAGCTAGTCGTTACAAAATGTTAGGACTAGCAAGAGTTTAGTCATACATGATCAACCCTAGGATCTGTCAATCATGTTACAGCCCATAGGCGGACAGTAAGTAAGGTGCAATCGAGCTAAACAGGTGCTCGCCGGCTAAACGCCTCAAAAGAATATTTTTACAATAAAGTGGGAGATCAAAAATAAACTCACTCGTTGCCAGGGTTCCGTCTAGTGGCCACCATCTGGCTGAAAAGTCGGTAGATCCTCTGGAGCTGCTCCGAAATCTGGCCACACAAAACCAGCTGGGTAAGACCCCAGAAAGAGCAAGTGCCACAAGGGAAGCTTCACTTAGGAACTAAAACCAGCAATCAGCACAAGAGTATAAATAAAGTAAGAACTGGAAATAAAAAAATACATCAGGATGATATACGACGAGATAACCATGGAGCTATTCAGATAACCAGGTTACAACCCGTAAACCAAACAAGGATCGGGGTTGTAACTTTCGTCTGAATAGAACTTGGAATTCTCGCCATTTATCGGTAAAATAAATACAAGCATTCTGGTCATGCAGTAATCAGGATCAGGACAAGACTAGACTGATTAGACTCCATCCAATCATTTTACGGCCAAGCAAGAACTACGGCTTGATACTTTAACTAACTAGGGTTGTCACAAGCCTAATTACTAACATACAGTGAGGTTATTCCACAGCCACAAGCCCTGCAGACCATCCAGGTTACCCGGGTTAAAAGATTAGAGTTGAATTCAGGTGGGTACATCGTCCAAGAAACGAATGTACCCTTAGGTAGCTTGAAGGGTGCAACACATGACAGTGTGCTGGAAATGTGCCCTATTCGACGGCAGGCTACAGATCCCAAGGCGTGCCCAGGTAACGGGATTGCCTGTAGTTGGGAGATCTCTTTATGACTAGTGTATTAATCTAGTTATTAGCCTCAGTCCATTTTAGCAGGTACTCCTGACCGTGGTACTCAGGACTCCCTGTCCTAGACATGATGCAAGATAGGACTGAATTATTTGTATAAGCATAATCACCCACGGTGTCCAGGTTAATTATACAGGTCATGTCATGTCAGGTAGCCGTCGAAACGGCTATTCGAGATAATCATGTCAGGTTTATCATATCAAGTGTACTAGTCAGGAGTGCGCCACGATGGGCCACTATCAGGTCATGTCAGGTTATTATGTCAGGAGTGCACCACTACGGGTCACTATCACGTCATGCTAAATTATCAATTCCAAACATATCAAATGAATTCATGATTATCAAGTTCAGGACAAAAGGCGTAAGGATATAAAATGGGCATAAAAATATACAATAAGGAGTTACAAAATATGGGTAATTAATGATAAATAATAATACACAGGGTTATTGGAAGTCACGCGGCTCAGGCATATGCGGTCAGAAAAGGGTAAGACACATGCGGCCCAATTAGGAGAGCGCATGCGGCCAAGGTCACTGGATCCTATGCGGCCAAGACAAGGAGGCACATGCGGCTCAGGGGGACGAGGGCGCATGCGGTCCAATTAGGTGGGTCTCATACGGCTAGCGGAAGAGAAGTCTATGCGGCTGGATAGGGCCAGGCGCATGCGGCTTAGTAGAAGCCCATGCGGCTCAGAAAATAAAGGATGCATATGCGGCTGGGATTAATCAGGGTCATGCGGCCCGGACTAAGAAGTCCATGCGGCTGGGGTCTGGGGGGTTCTCATGCGGCTCGAGGATCAGGGCCTATGCGGCTCGGGGATCCAGACAGTCATGCGGCTGAGAGGACTCGAGTCCTCATGTGGCCAGCGAGTAACTGGTCTATGCGGCTCACGGGGAAAAGTTCATGCGGCTGAGAGAGCACTTGCCGCATGAAATGTTCATGCGGTCAAGTTAAGCCCATGCGGCCAAGACTGTCGTATGAAGGCTTATGCGGCTCGGAATCACTTGTCGCATAAAATGCGATCAAGTCTAGCACTGTTCTTCTTCTCCAAGCTTCCGAGAGAAGAACACCAAGAAGCCATGCTTCCAAACTCCATGAAACCTTCATCCGAAGTCCAAATTCGAACTTCCATAGGTCAAAATAGGGTAGAATAAGATTCTCTACAAAATAGAACCCTCAAAACTCAAAAATAACAGGATTAAGTAGATCAAAACCCAAGAAATCCGAAAATAAAGTAAACTTAGATCTAGAAGAATCTAGCCATGGAAAGTAAAAATGCCAAGTTCTAAAGTAAGTTAAAATGCTGTAAGGAAGAGAATGGAGCAATAAAATTAGAGTTCCTCCATGAAGCAAGTTGCACTTGCCTAGACCTCTCTCTCCCTCTCTCTGGTAGGTAAGGAAGTAATGGTGGAGAAGATGATAAATAAAGAGAGAGAAATGAGAAGGATTAATAAATGGTAGTGGTGGTGGTAGGTAGGGAGTTCACCCCTTGGTTCATGATGAACCAAGAGCAATCCCAAACCGAACCAAGCCAACCCAAACCAAGAATAAACCAAGCCCAGGGAGGAAATTAAGCAAGGAAATTATGCAATACAAGAATAAATACGTACACGTATTCCAGATACGTAATACGAACAACGGGCATTACAGCTGGACTCCGGCTACCGACGGGAGCGCCTCCGCGTCGGATCTCCACCTCGTAGAAGAACGACCATCGCCGGTCGATTTTCGGTATGCTTCGCCTCTATCGAGCTCAACCACCGCCTTCTTTTTCTCTTTTCCTCTTCTTTCTTAGTTCTCTGCTTTGGTCCTTGGCGACCAAATGTCTTCTCCCTCTGCTGGATAGAGAACTTAGGCCTTAAACCCTAATCATTGGACTAAAGCCTAATATTCTTGGTGCAGATTTTAGTCTTAACTCTGTTTGCGAGTGTGGGCTAAAGCCCAAACATCAAGCTCAACTGATTGAGCATTTTGAGTTTTATTAAATGCTATTTTGGTTAAGACTATTGATTATTTTGCTGACTAGTCCTTTGGGCTAGCTAGTTTCCAGCAATTTATTTCTTTGGTTGGGAATTTAGTAGTGGGCTTGGGTCAACCCAGTAGAATTTTAGTTTTAATATTTTTGGATACATTTTTATGGGCTGGGCTGGGCCAAGAGAATGAGGGTGTAGTATTTAAGTTATTTTCAAATTTTATAATTTCTAGTTTATATTTGCTAGTTAATATTTGCATTTAGTAAATAAAATTGTTAGTTAATATTTTAGTAGAGGCTTTCTAAATATTTTAGGTAGTAAGTATTTACCTTAAGTTGTTTATACCATTTTTTAGTAAATTTCTAGTGAATAAATAATTGGTATTTTATTTTAGTTGACAATTAGTAAATATTTGGTTTAATTTTGATTAATATTGGTTACTGGATATTTTGCTAGATATTAGTAGCTAATAAAGATAATTTGGGATAATACCTATTAGCAATTACTACTTTTGGTTATAGGAATAAGTTAATTACTTTATAGAACCTTCTAGAAATACTCTGTTAGAATCTAACCTATTTGTACTATTTCTAGGAGGACGATGTGACATATTGATTTGCAAGGACAAAGGCAAGTACTCTATGATTGAACTTTACCTTGAATTTCTGTATTGTATTGATCTCATAGTGGACTCGATGTTACACGACTTGTGCTCTTATTCATGTTTTCTGTACTTTACCTGTGTCTGGGGAGGGAAAATACTACAGGTGCGTGACCAAACCCAAAACAAATTCATGTGAATAGCTTAGGTCTCGCACCGTGCACATGGGACCTAAGTCGTACCATTATTCATGTACCATGTGCTACCCTAGCCGGTCACACATTCTGAATGTATTTCAATATATTGCACATGTCAGGTTCCCTGTGTATTTTATGTTTAGGACTCAGTTCATTTATTTATTTTCCTATACTTTAAGTTCTTTACTTTTCATGTACTCATTGTATTACAGTTTTACATTGTTCATGTTCATTTCTTAGGGTTGTACTTTGCTCCTATCTTGACTGGATACGTTGTAGGTGACGATGTATTCTACCTTAGCATCTATGGCCTGCAGGATGGGGTAATAGTTAGCTAGCCTGGAGGCTACGAGGAGATCGGTAGTGGGTTAGGACTTTGTTGTACAGGTTTACTTTTAAATTTGATGATTTTGTATTATAAAGATATAGTGATTTGTAATATTATTTAGCACGTGTTTAGATGTTGTGATGTGATTTCATAATGTGACTTGAGATATTATATACTTAGTACAGCTTACTACGTTGTATCTCCCAACGTAGGCTGGGCGTGTTCGACTTCGTATCCGATTATTCGGGAGCGGATCGTGACAGTTTGAGACATCTAACTATTTAAATGAACATTGTCGGATCCCTTTTCATAAATACTTTATTTATTTAGTAATTAAAATAAAATATTTTTAATTATTATTAAATTTTTGTAACATATAAGTAATCTATGACTTGGGATTTTAACTTAGTAAAACCTAATTTTTATTTGTATTAAATATTGTGTTAGTCTTAATGTTCAATATTAGGACTAGTGTGTCATATCTAGCACAATGTGACCCCGTAAGTAGCATAACGCATAGATAGCACTTAACCTTTGAACTAAAAGAATATTATACATTGTTACAGTTTGAGTACTTTGGACATCAACATTTAACAACAATCCTTTTCGGTAAAACAAGGCAAGTACACTACAACCTTACGTTTCTGTTCAGGATTCATATTTCGCATTTTAGACTTTCGTTACATGTTTCTTACTTTTCCTACAAGTTGTTCTTTACAAGTATCTTAAGTTTTATTTAGCGTTTCTCAAGTTGTATTTTCCTTACATGTTTCAAGTGGTACTGTCCTTACATGTTTCAAGTTGTATTCCTCTTACACATGTCTTACACTTGCATGGGTTAGGGAAATGTCTAGTTAACATGTGATCAAAGCCCGTAGTGTAGTACATGTATCCGAGCTTGGCTGCACATCGTGCACGTGTAGTCAATGTCGTACCCCATGTTAGCTTTATTTACATGTTACAAGTTCTCCTATTCTAGCCGATAACATGTCTACTAGTTTTTCAAAATCACTTTACATAGTCATATCTCTTGTTATATTGCAACCGTTATTTCTTATTGCAATTACAAATTCTAGTTATCATTTCCTTATTTCCATGTCTTTCCATACTTTTTATTTCCATGTTTCAGTAACTGTAAGATGTAGGGTTGTACTTTGCTCCTTTCCTGATTGGATCATTGCAGGTGAATTGACTGAGGATGATGTAGGACCGTTGAGCACCTCTAGAGGGGGGTGAATAGAGTGAGTACGAGTGCAGCAAAAAATAATCACCAATTAAAAATTAAAAGCATATAATAATGGCAGTGAATAAAGAGACAGTAAATAAATGTAGAGATCAGAGAATCAAACTCAGTAGACACCGCGATACATACTGGTTTTCCTCTTGGAGGACTAATCCAGTCGCAGGTACTCTTGCCTGCTGTTAATCCACTATTCACAAGCTAACTGAGAGCTTGTAGTCTCTTTACAACACCGTGCTTGGTGACAAGTGCATGATCGACTTCACAACACCGTGCTTGACGACGAGCGCACGACTGGCTCCAAAACAGAAATATATTCTGAACTTGAACAACCTCTCTACAACTCTGACAACCAAAGACTCTAAATCAAATAGATTTTACTGGCTTTGGCTAAGAGATGTATAGGTGGAGTGTGAAAGCTTTAGATCAATGAAAACACTACTGGATATAGATTGAGAGAAGAGAAGATGAATGATTTGAAATGAGAAATTCTCTTCTATTTAAAGGTGTTCTTGAGAACCGAACTCAGACAGAGTTCGGGCAGAGTTCGGATGCAAGGATCTCACAAACGAACGTTGCATGCAAATTTGGAGGCAATAAACATTTGAATTTGAACTGACCGAACTCGGTCCGAACTCAGCCAAAGTTCTGTCTAAGTTCATCCAGTACTTAGAAGAATGTTTGGTCCAATTCTGTTTGCATAGGATAAGTGAAACTTTTGGTAAATAAAATTTTGATAGATGGGTAGGCTTTTTAAATAAGTGGACTGTGGATAACCTAAGCCAGTAATACCCAGTCGATTTTACAATTTGTATCCTAGACTCAATAAAGATAAAAATATATAATAAATTGTAAAATAACTCAGACAAATTCCAATACATGAACGCTTTGAAATGATGATTGACATGCTTGCAAATGTTGTAGTACACTTTTGATATTGATTTCACTTGACCTGAAATGTTAGCAGCAGTTTGTATATTTTGTGTATTGACTTAACACATTGTTTATTTATCAAAATCGGGTGTAACCATTTAATAATAGGCCAACAATCTCCCTCATTTTGATAAATGATAAACTTGAGTCTATACCAAAATATATCTAAAATATTTGATTAAAATAAAATACCTGATTTGTTCTGTGAAGCTTTTGAAACCTGATTTGTTCTGTGAAGCTTTTGAAACAAATTTTGTTTAGTATTGCTCTTACTCGCCCTTTGTCATGTTCAAAATGTTTCGGCTCCCCCGTAATGTGTGAAGCCATCAATGTTCACCAAAAGACAAAGACAGAGTAATTTCCACATATAACAAATCACATGAAGGAGTAAACTAAGAGAAGCAGTAAAAGAAAACTAAAATCTGATAGTAGAAAACCAACTAAAATGCAACTAACATAATCATCATCAGTCATAAATCAACAGTAAATGACTGTCAAAACAAGTGTGAAAGTCTAACTCATCAGTTTAGACTAGTACATAAAAAAATACTACGATCATCATCTAGCATCAGCATCCATGAAACCAACTGAAGTTCCACATCACAGCGGTGTGTCATCACCTCCAGGAGCATCCGGTAGAAAGTAAGCTATAGTAGGATCGAAATGAGTAAAGGTAGCCTCATCATCGAACCTAGGACAAGTGAATCTGGGGTGATGGATCATCGGAATAGGATGAGTGGATTCATGAGATAGACTCCAGTGTATATCAGTTATGCTGTTCCGCAACACCTGTGCCTGGGTGATATGGCGGAACTCAGCGTCAATGTAACTCTGATGATGTTGAACTGAGAGAGCAACAAAGTCATCAAAGCGCTGATAGAAGCCTGGGTCGAAACCAGAAGCAGGGGCTGGAACAGCAGGGGCAGGAGCCTGAGGATCATCAGCATGAACTGGAGCAGCAGGCTCGGCACCGGGTGGAGGAGGTGGGTTGGGGTGAGTCATGGATCTACTTAGCTAAGAAGCAGTAGAAGAGAAAGGACACTGAGGGAGATCAACTCCACACTACAAGAATAAAGGCTTTTCTTGACGGTGATTCCCCGTCAAGAAATGGGTATCTTGACGGTTGCGGATCCGTCAAGTAGGCCAGAGTCAAGAAAAGGGCCCCCCTTTCTTGACGGTCGCTGGAAGAGCTTTTCTTGACGGTTTTTGGCCGTCATATGAAGTACTTTTCTTGACTGTTTTTAGCCGTCAGAAATCGTTAATGTAGGCAAAAACTTTTCTTGACTCCGGCCTAGATGACGGCTATTAGCCGTCAAGAAAAGCATTTATTCACAGGCTATTACGCAACATTATTTGAATTAAAATTGACGTTTGACAACCGTCAAGAGAAGCTTGTCAAAATGCGGTCAAGAGAAGCTTGCCAAAATTTCGTCAAGAATTATATAATATTAATTAAACGCACATAATATCAATCTAGAAGTTACACATACATCAAATTACTATAAAATCCAACTTTTATATTAATAAACTGTATTGTTCATACACCAAAAAACTTTCAATACACATCCCACCACAAACATCCATCACTTGTCCAACCATAACATAATCCAACTAGTACACATATCCAACATCTGTAGTTTCCATACCACTTAAACGTCCAAACCACAAAACATAATCCAACCACATTTGATAATCCTACAAATAAAACAAAAAAAGTAGCAAACCAGACCGGAGCACATCCCTCCCATATCCACAATATTCCCCTATTCACAGCATGCATGCACCTTCATTATTCAGCAAGTTCCTGAGAGAACAAGAGCACAAATTATCAATATATAGTTCTTATACAGATATTGAAATCATTACAAAATTATCAATACATATTGATTTTATTGCTGCAAACACAATTTGAATCACTTGACAAGAATATGAAGGCTAGTCATACTGAACAATATGGACGTATCCGATTTCAAGCACCATTTAAGCTCCCTTGTTTTGTTTAGAACAAGTGCATCCTAGAGCATAACGAAACAAAGTAATTTCGAGGTTGAAGGTTCACATTCTTATTATGTGTCTTGAACAAGGAATTATACAACTAGTATCCTGAACAACAAAGTATTAGTTAATACATAAGTTTATGCTGATTAAAATAAGTCGGCTCATGTCATTCTTATTATGTGCAACTTTTTGAACATATATGTGCAACTAGTATCCTGAACAACAAAGTATTAGTTAATACATAAGTTTATGCTGATTAAACTTATGTATTAACTAATACTTTCGTTATGCTGCATATAACTTTAAAATGTATGTTGCAGGCTTTTAGCTTATCCAGGAAAGTCGGCTCATTTCATTTTTCAGCATATTGATTTTTTTTTATTAGAACTCTTTTGTGAGAATTAAATGAAAAAGGAATTATAAACTCACATTTGATTAAAATTGATTTATCAGAATATCATAACTAACCTCTACAATAGGTTTTGCAACAGCTTCATAAACTCATCTTTGAGAAGCACTTTTCGTAAGAACCTCGTCGAATCTATAGGAATCAGAACTCCAATTATTATTTTTCAGCTTCAATCTCTTCAACTGTAAGTAACCAATTCAAGTGTTTGATATCAAATAATGTTAATTTACATAACTATTTAATACAAGAAAACTTTATGAAAACAATTTATAGAAAATCATACAATTTTATATAATAATATATCAAATTTTGTTCCTGACAAAAAAAATCAACAAAACACTAAATTAAAAAATATAAGGCTGATGTTTATATCAGTCCTATTTGCTATGAGATATCAG
This sequence comes from Iris pallida, assembly GCA_029216955.1. Lineage (NCBI taxonomy): Eukaryota > Viridiplantae > Streptophyta > Magnoliopsida > Asparagales > Iridaceae > Iris > Iris pallida. Next base: position 9,336 of record JANAVB010004502.1, on the reverse strand, counting down.
TTAACCCACCATTTATCAGTCCTTGTATGAAGATTAGGATATCAATCCTAAATTTAATGCATATATCAGTCCCTATACTTTATTGTTGTATCAGTCAGTGAGGGGATTAGTCCATATACATTCTGTAACTGTTGAGTATAGGTATCAGTCATAAGTTTCTTTGTATTAGTCCTTAGGACCAGACCTATGAGTGATTTGGTTCAGCCAATTCTTTGTATCAGTCATGACCATTCAGTCCCCCTTTGCATATCTAATTGTGTTCAGTCCACCACTGCTCTGGTTCAGTCTAATTCCCATCCAAATCCTATCTTGTGCAGCCATATAGTCCAGTTCTATTGCACTGTATGTCTTGTCCAAGTTTAGGAGAGAGTAATCCATATGGTTTCAGTCCCTACTATTAGTTACCATTGACAGGCCTAGTCCAAGTGCCACAAGGCTCCCCTTATGTAGGGTTTAAAGAGGGTCAAGATGTACACAGCCTTATCCCCATATATATGAAGAGGTTGTTTTCGCAACTTGAACATGTATCCACCAGGATACAAGCAACAAGCCTTACTGTCATGCCATGTGACTCCCTTTGACAATGGATAAGTGAACATGATTAGATGTCAAAAGAAAACAAAATAAGAAGCATCCATTAATCTCACATCTAAAAATATAGGAGTTAACCCTATGAGATGCATGGGTATATTTAACTCGATACATGCGATCAAAAGTAGTCAATTTTAGAGCTTAAATATAAAAGTCCATTAAGAGAGAAGGTTTACGGGAAAATTTGGACAAGATAACAATAGATGAATTACATATCAAGGATGTGATTAATGTAAAGTGAGGGACAGGATACACTTGCTTAATAATTCATTAATGAGGTGGAAAAGCTAACATGCACAAAATATACAGCTAGCAACATATGAAATTCAAGACATAAGTGCTCCTTGTAGGTCTTGGGGTACAAATACCTCCAGTCACTGCCCAAAGGGTCAACATTTCTAAAATAATGGTCCTTAGCCAAACTTCCATCTCCAATTTCAGCAGATTGAACAAACAAAACACCACTTAGAATATTTATGTTCTATAACTATGTATGTGATCCCAATTGTTAGTTCACTCGCTCTAAATCGAATAGAATGGACAGATTAAAAAAAGAACAAAGTACAAGTGAATAATGGCAAGCAATTAAAAGACCAGGGCTCGAATATGGCACATTTAGAAAGTATCTCTTTGTTAATGGCACAATTACTAAACCCACCTTGTTAATGTCTTACCTTCTATTACTTTGGGTCACTTCCTCTTCCACAGGCCATATGTGTTTTGGCACATACTGGAATAACAATCCCTGATTCTAGGGAGACCTTTCCAATTTGTGTCTTAGGTTTGATACTAAAGAGAGATTTGGAAGATTCTGTATCATAATTATACAGATCAGTATATACATTTAATTCTACAACGAATAAAAAGCCAAACTGATCATTCAAGTCATTTTTTTCTACCTGCAGTTTGAGAGCATGCGTATCATTGTCTATGATCTATGGATATGCATACCTTGGCAACATCTACAAATTCAGCAAAGATACGAAGAACGGTCGACAGAGTAAACGTGTCAGACATCTTATCAAACACCTTCTTCACTGTTTCCTAGAGAAATACTTAACCAATTTCGGTTCGGGAAATTCAACAAACAGGCTCCCCTCATCCACCCTGGCCCGGGTGACCAACTGCTGCTGCCAGGCCCACCGTGGCCACATCCACGACAGTGAGCCTCCCTCTCCTCTGCTGGCGACCACCATCTTCCCTCCCGCCACCGCCATTGCACACGACCACGTCCCTCCACGTCTCCCCTTTGCATTTATACCTCCTCATAAACACCGCTGCTCTCCTCTACTACGAAAACAGAGTCCCCCTTGGTCGCCGTCGGATGCCACGTAGATGGCCGGAGGAGAGAGTCGGCCGTGCACCAGCAACGAGGGCCGAAGGAGAGAGTCAGGGCAGGAGATAAAGGAGGGGTGGCGGAGGAGGTGGTGGTGGTGGTCTGGCGGAGGAGGGAGAGGGGACCACGTGGAGGAGATGGGGTCGACCTCCATCTTCCATGGGGAATACTAGGGTTAGGGTTTGTCTCTTAGGGAGGAGAAAGAGGAGCTGTGGGAGACTCTTTAGAGGAGAGGAAGGGGGGCTCTCTCTCTCTCTCTTAGGGAGGAGAAGGTTAGGGAGAGAGGAGGAAAGGAAGGGGACGATAGAGAAATTTTTTGCTGGGTTCCTCTATTAAAAAGAACAACAACCGTCAACAAATATAAAAGTTTTAAAAAAATTACTAAAATGGTATCTAAAAAAATCCTGCCAAGTTTTTTTCACATACATTAGTTGACGGTTATCACCAAAACGTCAATAAATAAATTGATGTTTCTTGACGGATCATCTAAAACCGTTAACTATTATACTATAAAATTGCTAAACAAATATAAAATGTGGCCTCTCTTGACGTAAGCCTAAAACCGTCAAGATAACCATTATTGTTGACGGTTTTCGACGACTGTCAACTTATAAACCGTCAAGAATCGTCATTTTTCTTGTAGTGCCAAGACGTCTAAAGATCTTAGCCAAGTGCATGGGGTACAAGAGGTTGCGCCCTATCCTCCTACAGCTAATTATCCAAGCAATGAAAGTCTTAGGGACAGAGAAAGTGACACCATAGTGCAGGTGATACATAGCGAACATCTCAAAAAATGTAACCTCGTCTGAAGATCCCGTCTTGGGAAGTAAAGCAGAGAACACGAAATGATGTAACTCATAAAAATTTTGATTAAGGTGCCGTGAGTACACCCTGCCATTTCTAGTAATAGGACGAGGATGACACATGGCGACCTTGAAAGAATAAAGAGTCATATCCTCAGGAAATTGGACATAATTGATGTCAACTAAGGCTTCACCTACGTCAGGCATGTGAAAAAACTCACTGACATCTGTAGAGTTGAATTCAATTTCTCTACCTCTAACAAATGAATAAATACCGCTCTCAATAACTTGTAAGTTACAGTAAAACATGCGAAAGGCATTATCGTTGTAAGTCCCCTCATTTTTGGATCTTACTTTTAATTATTTTATATGAATATTTTAATTTATTAAAGTTAATGATGACTATGTTAGAAGTTTACTGCAGCTTTGATTTTGGAAGCACAACAAATATTGTTTTCTCAAATACAGTTCCATATTTAAATTTTAGACTCATCCACCTTGAGTTTGATATATCATGTCCCATCCAATTTTGCTTTTCAACATTCCTTTGACTTTGCACAATTTCGGGCCAACTTAGGCCAATTTAAGCCATTGACGTAATTTTAAGCCAACTTCCAATTTGATTTTTTTTGGACTTGACATAGATCGAAACCGTATGACCCAATATATGGTTTTGATCCATTTTGAGTCTACAATGCACATGACTAGGGTGTACCATCCAATCAAGTTCTCATGTGCTACTTATTTGCAAATGGCACATGAGAATCATTAAATTGATTTTTCGGGTCCAATTTAACTAGTTATGCTACTCGGACCCTATCCTAGTCAACCCTAGTAGTTAGAGCCTAACTAGGAGTACCAAAACCAAGTATACATATATTTAAGAGAATTTTAGAGGCTAAATTTCAGCTATATGCAATATTCCCTTATATATTTGGCTTGGTCAAACATCTAACCAAAATAGGGAACCTATTAATAATAGTATAATTTGGAGAACCAAATCCTATCCAAATTAGATCAAACCAAAGCCCATACACTAAATACATATATACCTATCAAACCCTAACCATCCCCCTCTCTCATAACCACCCACTACTCCACAAATCTCCCCAAACCTAGCGGCCACCACTCCAAACCCGAAACCCTAGTCGACCCCCCTTTCTTCACAAAATATAATTTCTCCTCGATTTTTGCGCAAACCACCACCACTTGGACATCCCACTCAATATCCCCTTCCACCCTAGCAACTTTAAAAACAATCTTGCGGCCGTTAGAGAGGTGCATGACGTGCTACTTGGGCCGAAACTCCGTCGAATCGAAGTCTGAAATGTCACAGCAGGTTAGTCGACTTGTAGATGATATTTCATCCACTTTTTCTCATCCGTTTCTCCTCAAACCAAATCTGAGAGTTACCTTTGTATTTCATTCCAACCTCAGATCGCCTGATCTTCTAGTTCCAAGCGCTTTGCCCGTGAAGTTTATTCTACGACAGGGTATCTAGAACTGATGAATTCTATTACGAGTCACTTTTTGGCTATCTAAGTTCAGTTTCTAACCTTTTAATATTTTTATTCAAAATGTAGACGTCGATACCTTTTCGAGCATGTTTGAAAGTTAGGTTTCGCATCTGTTTGCTATTTTTAAAAATTCATGACATTTGTCGTGTCACCGAACTCCAAAAAATTCTGTTTTTCTTGTGTCCAAAAGTGTCAAAACTCCATGAATCCATATTAAAATTTATGTTGTGCAAGGTTTAACATTATAAATACTATTTAACTAATTTTGGAGATTTTACAAAATTTAGTAATTTTATTTTAATCGTTGTTTCGGGACTAAATTAATGTGTCGAATTGAGGAAGTCATATGTGGCATTGACATAAGACCTCTTGTGAAAGGGTTCCCCTATTGAAAATATAATTATAGCAATATATAACTATTTATAAATAAATTCCCAAATTTAAATATATTATTTTATTATAATTGTAAAGTATTTACGAGAGGTTTTGTTACCTATACGTACTTATATAATAGATGTAGTATCGTAACAACGTTATGGCAACTAGGAGGCATAGATACGCATATAACTTATATATGGTATGTTGATATAAAATATTAAATATAGTATATTATTATAGGTGAGCTTGGGAGGATCGACAAGGACACCGGAGTTGGACAGGCTTACTCGCAGACAGCAGTTACAGGCAAGCGTGCCTTACCATCGTACAGATCTTTCTTTTATGTCTTGTTGTTTTTTATTATCATTGCGTGACATAGGACTTTGATACTTAGTGTCCATTTATAGATGGGTGTCGATGCCATGATAGTGACATCGAGTATTGACATTAGGCATTACGTACATACTGATGTGTCTATTGACACAATTGACCACAGGACACCGTCACATTCATGATACGAGGTTTACATGACTATCCGTGCTATTGAACTCGTGTTAGCATTCTAGATTTTTTTTATCTGTATTGCTTTTACTTTCGAGATGACTGTACAGACTTGATATTGCTAGATTCTAGACATGGAGATTAGGGAGAACATGACTACAATATCAGACCTATTGTCGTATGGCCCGTTGTTTAGTGACCTTTATCTCTGAAGCAGAGTAAGGGATTATCACTGTCGAAAATTGATTGTCCTTGGTGCCACGACACATGTACTGGGGACAATATCCTACTGAGGTGCTAGTGATCCTTAGTGGAAGGGGTCTGGTATTATAGAAAAGTATCTCCCTTGCATAGCACATAGACGGATACAGTAGATTGCCTTAGTTCATATTTTTATTCTATACCTTGGCATGTATATCATGCCTTTTGCTAGTCCTTTGAGGACCTGGCTATTTTCCAGGCTTAGAGAAGCTGAAGACTACCCGGAGGTTTATGGTTCGGGAGCTGAGACCGGAGGCGTACCGGCACAGGAGGACGAGATAGTGCCAGAGGATTTTTCGTAATCATGTTATCTTGACATTTAGTCTTGCTACATTATTTCCTTTTCTTTTCATCTGACTTGTAGTTGATTTGTACTTTTTTCTATTTCTGTGATTTGGGGATGTTTTACCTGCACAGACTTCATTACTTTTATTGCTGGATATTTGAGATATTTCCTTATTTATTTTTGATCTCTTTGTGGACTCTGTGGATGTGATTAGATGTATATACCTGTAGACTGTGTTGTATTTCTTGGTGTTATCATGATTTACAGCTTAAGTATTTCGCTAATATGCTTGTTGTGTAGCTTGACCCATTGGTAAAGTGCTGTTGGCATGTAATCGTATACCTGGTCCCACGTATTTTAGGACTGGGATATTACAATCATATATATTGTCGGCGGTTTCAAAAAAGTCACGAAGAGATAGATTTTCAAATTTAGTACATACTCAGAGAATATAGTAAAGTTGACATAACGACCGGGACAAATATCCCTATAAGAAAAGTTGTCAAACCAGGCAATAGAAAAGTCTGCAGTTGGGAAAATTCCAGCATCATAGTCATCTTCATCGGTAGGAGCGGGACTAAATATGCTAACTGATGAACTCAGCGGAGGAGGATCCAGTATGAGAGCCACTCTTGGAAGATAATTTCTTCCTTTTGTGGTGAAATTTGGGTGCCATAGGAATAGAATTGAAAAAAAAGATACATCAAAGAGATTAAGAGAGGAAGGAGAAGACTGCTTCCGAGCTTTGAAGATCCGCAAGTAGGGAGGAGGAAGACTAGGAAGTAGTGGAAGTAACTTTGAGGAGGTTCTCGGATTGAAGGATGGTGAAAAGAGATGGGTAAAAAAATATTATAGGTTAGGGCTGGCTGCTGGTGTTCTGGAAATTCGCACCGGCTCCATCCGAACTCGGTTCGAGTTCGACTACTTGTATTTCCAATGTCATTAATGTTGTATAATTGATAAAATTTAATGTATAACATTTGTACTTCTTTATTTAATAATTTCTATTATTTTCGGTTAGCTGTAGGGGCCGGATCCCAGCTAGCGGTAGTCCGAAGACTAGTACACCGTGTCGCTTCAGGCTATTTACGCCTGTATGACATAAGGACCCTTTTGGGCTTGTACCCAAAATAACGTCCATTAATAAAGGTCAAAGTTTTGAATTATAAATTGATTTAATAATTGTACTACATTGTGAATCTGAAAATTCAAGTATGTCGAGCTCTTGACGTAGATTATTAAAGCAGTCTTTAGCTAGTGGTTTTGTGAAAATGTCTGCTAGTTCATGATCTATGTCAACAAATTCTAAGCAAATGTCCCCGTGTTGTTGGTGATCACGTAAAAAGTGATGACGAATCTCTATGTGCTTTGTGCGTGAATGACATATAGGATTCTTAGTCAGGTTAATAGTGCTAGTGTTGTCACAATAAATAGAAATCTTAGTGTAGTACAGATTGTAGTCTTCTAAGGTCTGCTTTATCAACAAAATTTGAGCACAATATTGTCCTGCGGCGATATACTCAGCCTCAGTAGTTGATAGTGCTACAGAATTTTGTTTCTTTCTAAACCATGAGACTAAGGCTTTTCCTAGGAAATGACACGTACCGCTGGTACTTTTATGGTCTACTTTGCATCCTGCAAAATTTGCATCCGAATAATCTATCAGGTTAAAGGATTTGGTTTTAGGATACCATAAGCCGACTGTTGAACTTCCCTTAAGGTATCGAAAGATACGCTTAACGGCACATAAGTATGATTCCTTAGGATTTGCCTGATATCATGCACAAATGCAGACACTAAACATAATATCAGGGCGACTAGCAGTTAAATATAATGAACTACCAATCATACCTCGATACTTGCACTGGTCGACAGGATTACCACTTTCATCAATGTCAAGCTTTGTTGATGTAGCCATTGGAGTTCCGATTGGCTTTACATTGTCAAAGTCATACTTTTTTAGTATGTCCTTTGTATATTTAGCTTGATTGATGAATGTTCCTTTTGAGTGTTATTTGATCTGAAGTCCTAGGAAGAAGTTCAGCTCTCCCATCATGTCATGCCCGCTCCCGTAGGAGCGATCGTCCTCGCTAAGGCGTGATGCCGTACGAGCCTAGATTGCGCTCGTGCAAGGCGATTTCATAATGGCCGATTACTGCGGATGCGACGGGTCGTCGCACAGAAGTCCCAAGCAGAAACATTAAAACATGCAGCAGAAACTTAAAGGCAAAACACAAGTTATTCAAAAGAACTCTTTATTAATATTGAACAATGGGCACAATGCTATGATTACAATGTCTCTCACTCACTTTTCCCTCATTTTACAATTTACTCTTCTCTCACTCTCTCGATTACAATGCTTGAGGTAGCGAAAACTTCGAAAGGCGATGTCCATACATTATGTCATGTATAAGTCTTGAGTCCACGCGGCCGCACGCTTCAAATCGCCAAGGAACTCCATACCTCGACGCATCCAAGCGAGCTCCATGCCACGAGCTTCTACTTGTGCATGCACATGGAAACTGTGTGGGTGTCAGTACTCAACCGTACTGGTAGAGTGAGCTCCTCGCCCACCCAAACAAAACCGTCACGTTCAATTTCTTTGTGCAGCTTAAATCCTTTTTGATTGCCTTGCTAGTTTTGCCTTAGGATCAATTTTAAGATAACGACACCTGACCAAACCGATGTGCAACACATGATCGTGCTACAATGCCAACGTGTATTTCGATCGAGGCAGTGCATCATCGCTTACGTACTTGACCGAACTTCAACTCGGGACGACAGGGTCGTGTCATACTCTATTTAACTTCAACATATTCGAGACAGCGCTTCGCCGAGGAGCAACTTATGCGAACTCGGCCATGCCAAGACTTTCACTTAAACTCAAGTTCCTCTAGACCAATTCTCGTGCCAGCGACGTCAAGGAAATGAGTCGTGCAGGTCATGCCTCTAGACCTTGCTTATACTTGTTCGTGCTTCAAGATTGAGGTCGTGCCTCGCAACTTATTAAGACTTATCCATGCTACCGCCTTGCGGCCTTCCTATTCGCCTCATAAACCAACTTAGACAAGACTTTGTCAAACATAGGGTCATCTTTATGAACATCCCGACGCCACCTATCGTGCCAAGCACGGTGCCTATGCTGCAGCCTAATCTTAGGCCCAGACATTGTGTTACCGACTAGACCTGCATTCAAGTTCTAGACCCAATCCAAAAGCATACACGCGGTTTGCCACTATTCTGCCAACCCATCTACATGAGTGGTCACTAACAATGTCAAGCTATCTTGGATCTGGGCTCGGGGATATCGGCTCGTCCCTACACGGGTAGCTAGCCCGGAGGTACCGAATTCTTCCATACGGTTATCCAGCATCCTACTTGAGCCTCACTCGCTTCTCCCGGGCCGATGTGATCCCGGTGCCCTGACGATCACTCGAGAAGACCTAACCTTGTCGACAAGTTGTCCAATGACCATGCAAGACTCAACTCGATCTATCAAATCCTTCCTTAACATGACCATGCTTTCCAACTTCTATCGAGACTTCCAAGTAGCGGGCCCGATCTCGCGTGCGGGACTTATCAAGACTTAGCGAGACTCCCAGTAGCGGGACCGATCTCGTGTGATTCCTTATCCAGACTTGTCGAGACTTAGCGAGACTCCCA
>JANAVB010004501.1:0-85129 GCA_029216955.1 Iris pallida | reverse complement strand
GAATTCAAACTCTTTATTGATTTTCAAGAAGTTTACAAGCGGCGCTAGGCCGAGTTATAAGTCTCTCTCTCTCTCTCTCTTTCTGAAACATAAAAGACGTGCCAAGTGGCTTACAACATGGAATGATTCATGGCGATATTTCGATACATTATGTCCTGTATATGGTGCTTCAGCTCCTTACAACGCTCCAAGGCTCCAGAGTTGGCTCCGTACCTTAGCACGTTTGAGGGAAGCTCCGCACCCGATGACGTCTCCTGCTTCCTGCCAGCAATCTGTGGGGTTATCAGTACATTGTTATGCACTGGTGGAGAGGCTAGCTCGTCCACAATGCTATTATTACCAAACATGTTCTATAATTTTGTGCACCGTCTGTCATTCATTGTCTTTCTAATCTTGCCTTAGGATTCGTTTCATGGCATATATCATAACCTATCTCGTGTTACCAATTTCAATGTGTTGCATGGAAATACATGCACGACTTACCCATACTTACCGTCCTGGTTGTTAAACCAAGTTAGTCAACAATTCATATGTAACAACTTAACGTAATTCATGTGAATATTCAGTATCAAGGGCGTGTCCCTGCCTCAAATTCTAGCACGTCGTAGGCATGTTCTCTAACTTATTGTATGAAGTACTCTTTATCATTTGGTGTATTATATTCAAGCCTGTTCAGAAGGCGCTTCATTCAGTTAACTTAGACTACTTTGTTTCAATGCAAGGACTTGTACGTGGATTGCCACCAGCAAAGCCGACTTAAACTATATGCACCGACCGCTAGCACCACAAGCCATTTTGTATATATTCTCCCTTGGTATTTCTCACCTATCACAGCGTGCTGGCTGGTTACACCTTGATAGTCTCTTGAAATATCCGGCCTTACGTCTCCGGGGTGGCGAAGCCCGCACCCAGGCCAGGACAGTAAGCCATTTGATTCCGTCTAGACCGGCCACGATCCTCCCTTTGATCGTGTCGTTGGAATCCCTTATTCTGCCTACCTCCCGTATACGATGGGATTATCCACGAACATTTCGTATTGATTGTCATTTTAACTTAACGGCTATCTCTGAGTCGTAGGCTAACCCTTAGCCATAATACGTCATCGACCAGGTTGGCGACGGCGTCTGTGCAGTGCGGGTAGCGAGCCCCGATGCACGTCCCCGTCATACCTGTCGCTAACCATTCCTTCTTTCTTATCTTTTATTCATTCTTTCTTTTCTTCTTTCACTTGTTCGTTCATTCATTGATTCATTCACATATTCATTCATTCATTCGTTGATTCATTCATTCACTTATTCGTTCATTTCTTTCATTCATCATTATGCAACTCCCCATGCGGGAGTCGCCTTGGCGACCCATCGGTCCCGAAGTCTTCCAATGTTATATTCTACTCAGAATGACTATGTCGATAGTCTTCCGTTTCATTGTTGTAAACCATTCATTGTTTCATTGTTGAACGCATAGGGAACTCGAATGTAAGCTTGTGCCTTAGCACGAGCGTGGAGCGCGGTACGAGAGTTCTTATGTTTTTTTATGTTCTTTTCTATATTCTATACAAGCATACAAGATAGGATTATTCTCTTAGCTAGGTGTGTTGAGTCATTTATTAGCATGCGCGGTATTATCGCCTAGCGATTCTAGCAATAGTGTCCGTATTGTTAAGTGTTTAGGCTAAGCAAAGATGGATCCATCGGAGCCACCCACCTTAGCGATGTTCGCATTGATCGAGCGATACTCCGAGTACGCCTTTGAATGTCTAAGTCTGGATTCTTCTTTGACGGGCTAATGTAAGCCTTGTATCGATTCTTCATCGGGTCGACGCAACTCTTCGAGTCGACGGCTCGTTTGAGTCGTTGCACTTGCCGTTTGAATCGGCGTTTCGCTAGGACAGAGCGGGTCATTACATAATACACCACTCAAAACAAGTCTCATCCTCGAGACTTCCTGAGTGCAACTCATCCTACCATTCCTTAACTCATGTCGTGTGCGTATCTTAGACAATTTCTATCGAATAGCTTTATCATTCAATGGCATCGAACTACGCTCGGTTATCCTTCCAAGTTTTATGTTGCATGTATTTGGTAAATTTTATTGAATGACTGTTCATTCATTTTAGACTTGATGGTACTTATTCAATCGTCGTGTTTCTTCAACTTGGTTGCTATTGCGCCCTGTTGCGGGGCTGTAATGGTCACACGAGGTATGTTGTAATTTATCAAACGCGAGGGTCATAGGCTGAGACTAACTCACTCTTACGTTCCTGCGCATCTCAACACCCACATGCAGCTGTATTCGAGTTTATCATATCGCTGAGTTTGGATCGTACACATATTCAAGGCGTCCTCCGAATATGTATATTTCAACCAAGCTTAGTGATTAGCGAAGTCGGACAAGCTACTCATGTTAGTTTCGATTTGCTGATCGTTTTACTTTTACTTCGATTAAAATCGAACTCATGTGCATCTCACTATCGTTTATCCCGGTCTTCGAGATGATCCGATTCGCTTCTCAAGCATTCTTGTATAAAATCAATACGATTTTCTTAGCGGAGTCGACCAAGTCTAATATAATTCCGTCCGATTCGAGACCAAGTATTGCACTATCATCGAGTACGTCTTCCAATCAATGATTCAATTCGTTATACCAACTTTACTTGCACAATATCGATTTCATATCATTCATTGGTTTAGGGCCAATCTCGTCATCGTTCACGCACACCCCCAGTTCCATGTCCTACTCTAAGTCTTGTTGCCCCATGTCTATCATCCGTCCAGACGATACCGTAAACTACACAGGTTCAATCGCTAGGCATAGGGTCGTCCGCCTATCCGCTAGGTCAGCTCATAAGGTCATAAGTACAAGCCAAGTTCTCGGTTCATTGTACAAAGTCATTGCACGATGCTCGCCCCAATCCTATGGTCAAACCATTTTGTTCGTTCGTACGGGAGTTTCTACCCAAGTTCGCTTAACTCAAATTTCTAAACATCAAGCAGTGTTCACCCTATTCGCATCAACACATTCTCCGTTCCAAGTCCGAGCTCATTTAGGAAAGTCATCCTACGATAGGTTGTCCTCAATCAAATTCTTGACATGTCAATATCATGCGTCCGCACTAAAAATTATTGTAGTCTATCTCTTCAAGTATGTTTGATACAATTCACCTATCCATCCTATCCAATTCACGTAGTCGATCACAAGGTCGTCTAGCCTTGTAATATGTCGTACCCCGATCTCACGCAAGTCTGATTATCCACGACGGACAAGAATCACCATGTCAATATTCCAGCGGAATAATCGTCCTCATCGAGACGTAACTCTTGCGTTGCGTCTAGACTTACTCATTTTCGATACGCGGATTGGGCCTACTCAATCCTCAACTTTACTTCGTCATCCATCATAAGTCCTATCAATCCTCCAATTCGCCTTCGCTTCAAACCACAAGTCGAAGCAATCAAAATTGCCATGTCAAGGTATTTCAAGTTCGATCATTCCTGCTGGATATGAATCACCATGCCAACGCTCACGCGGAATGATCGTCCCAAATCCGACGTGACACATGTGCGAGGCTAGAGTTGCGCTCGCACAAGACAAGATCATTTTCATTGTGGTTATCACTGAACAATCAAGTCAATCCCCAACATAGCATCCTTTAACACATTGGCTTCTAACACGATCATCATTCCTCTAATCAGAATACCCCCGAGTTATCATACATCGATCTTTGATACGCCTCAATACCATCGATGATCACTACACCAAAACAAAGAATTTATAACACTTTTTTTCAATTCGTAACGGTTAATATTGTTACAAGTTAGTAACACTAATTACCGTGACATAACTAAATAACCGTTACAAAAAATAATACTTTTATATTTTTATTTAATTTATTTTTGCAACGTTGACAATCGTTACTTCGAAAAAGAAAGTGTTACCAAAATTTTCGTTTCCCCCTTTAATTTCACTTCCCTCCTCTTATTCCCCTCTCCTCAAATAAAAAATGCGTTATCAAATAGAAATCATCCCGAGCCAGGCCTCTCACCTCTCCGCCATCCCGATCTCTCTGCTCATTTCTACCCTGTCATGGCCATCCGAGCCAGGCCTCCACCACCACCCCCTCACCAGCGTCAACACCCATCCCCTTTGTATGATTCTTCTAATCTGACGATTTGGAGGGGAGGGAAGTCCAAACCCAAATCCCATAAATTTGAGGGAAGTCCAAACCCAAGACCACGTACCTAAGAGATACAGTCCACAACAGTAGCAATGGAGATGTCGTTCTTCTTCTCATATTCTGTCTTGTGAGGCGATGACAATGGCGATGATGGTAACAACAATTAACAACACTCGTTCGCCTATTTATTTCTTTTGTTCCCAAATGAATGAATGTTTTCTTTACTCCTTCTATGAATTTTCATGCTAACTGTTTGTTTTAATGCCACAGTGGGAAGAGGAGAGGAAAGGAAGAGTAGCAGAGCCAGATAACTATACTCTTTTACATGGACTTTGCGTCTTGGAATATACATATACATATATATTAACCTCTTATATATTTTTTTAGTGACTGCTGAAAGTCCATTCGTTCTTTTCTTGTCAGCTGACTACTGAACCTTATTTTGACTGGCATAAACTGAAGACGATATGACCTGTCCTATATTGTCTTAGATTTTGGATTCTTTCCGGAGGAATACTTAGATTAAAGTAGCTAAGCTGTGGTCAATAACATCACAGTACGATTTCTTGATATAAAAATGTAAAGATCTCCTATGGTGTTTATAGTTGATAACACAACTTCATGTTTTGGTACTATTGCTATTCTAATTATATACGTCTTTTGATTTGTGGTGAGCCTACTATTGGGAAAACAAGGCCAGAGACTTCAACAACTCACAACAAAGAAAGGACAGGTTGAACCTCCACTCTCTTCTGTCTATTTACCTCCTTTGCATTCATGAGTTTCACTTTAATTTGTTCTTTGTTGAACTTTTAGAAATTATGCGTTATTGTTTCTTTTGTAGTTTTCTACGTCACTACTTTATTTTTTTGATTTGTTGCCTTTGGGACCCCAATTTTTTTTAGTTGATAGGATATATGTTAGTCAAACAACATATCCTTTAAAGTAGATGACACACACTGTTGTAACTGCAGGGCCTTCAACTTTTGTTTTGAGGTGAAAATGTATGTTTGTACAATTGGAACCAGTAATTATTGTGAAGTTATTGAATACTGTTAGGGAAATGAGAAGGTGACATCCTCAAAATTTGGCATGATATTCTTTTTTTTAATTTTATTTGATGTTCTCCTACATATGGTAGTTGTGGTTATTACTTGTAGCATATGTTTCTTAGTAGTTTTGGCATTACCTTTTGACGTGACCTGATCAAGTGACATAAATCCTTCAATATGTTGTTCTCATAAGTGACATAGAAATGGACGAATCAAAGGTGATTGATGTATTTACTGGAGCCAGCTATGATTTAATTGAGCCATCTTTTGCTTAATAGGGTAAAGGTGTAGAGGAAGTTTACTCTGATGTTTAAGATTTGAACCTGACATGCTTAGTAGTATCTGATCACTGATACTTCTGCTAACTTCTTGTTGGGTTCAAGAGACAACTCATGTTTAGTCTTAGAGGCTTGTTTTGTGAGACGATGCTTACGATGTTCGGGCTCTAACGACTTTAGAAGGTTAAAGTGGGTCAAGGTACGCTTCAAGGCCCGATCACATTCTTAATGGTAGTCAAATTGGATCTATGTTTCACTTGGGGTCAAAGAAAGGAAATCTCGAGTATTCATCTAGGAAAGTCTAACCTTTAGTTAAATGACTAGTGTTTTATTGTCTTTTGTTTAATTTTTTAATTTATTGTTATCATTATTTATGTTTTATGCCTATCTATATCTCCAAAAAGTTTCGTAGGAAAGTGTAACATTTTCTGTCTTGCAGTATTGTTGCAACAACTTTATGCCATATTGAACATATAAACATGATCATCATGGTGATAAGACACTGCATAGGAAAGTAACTGTATGAAATGTCAAATATAGTCCTTGTGAATTTTGTGTATAAATTCCTCTTTTCCCTCTTACTGCCAAACTCTTGATGGAATTGTTGAGTACTATGTCCTCGAATTGATATTTGGTTCTTCCAACCGTTCTCTTTTCCCTTTTACTGCCAAACACATTCCTCTTTCTTTCTCTAAGCCTCAAGGTTTTTGCAGATTTTGTTCGTCCAAGTGTTCTCGTCAACTTTACTAATAGAAGTAGAAAAGTGAAAAAGTTACACAACTGAAAAAAACATGTAGTCACAAAATTGGATGCTTCCCTCTACTTTGTTAAAGATCCTGAACTCTAGCGTATGAGGTTTGAGGCGAGGTTTGTAGTATTCGAACCAGTTTCAGACCCTTGTTATGATGTCAGTTGTGGAGTTCTTAGTTTCAGATACACATACATTTTAAGAAATTATTTTAAAAACTAGAAAATATTCGGTACATTTAGTCATAATCTGACGTGTTATTTGTTTTTTTAGTTTAATGGACAAAATATTCAATATTGCTATATTATTCACCACAATACATATTGTTTATTTTACTTGCTTAGACAAATGTAGTTTATTTTTAGTTTTGAGTGAAATAATATAAGATGAATGACATTCTGAATTTATAGTATACAATTCTGACAGATGCTAATGGTTTACAGTGTGATAATGACTTTTATTGACACACTAGCATGTTGGTCTTCGACACGTATAAATTTGTGGATTTGTCATCTTGTATATGTTATAGGTGTTGTTGCTTGGAGTTTCTTTTGAATAATAATGTACTGTATATTTGGATAATTATGGTGTTTATTTTTTTTCCAACCCAACATATGTCCAATCCAGAACTGAGAATCAAATTGCTTAACAAGAACCTATAAAAAACTAATATTGTAATTGCTTGAATCTTCTTAATTTCCAGGTAATTAAGAGCCTAGCTAGTTATATTATTTTGTGTGCATTTTCTATCCTTGATGGTTTAATGGTGCTTACTTATTATAGGTGAGGGAAAAGGAGAAGAAAGCATTAGAGAAGGATGCAGTTGTCGTAGAAGCAAAGTGGAGCCAAAAGCTAATAGTAAAGAGGTAAGACCTAGTTATTTCTTTTATGGATATATATGGTCCCTGGAGGTTGTTGCTACTAATTATATACAGTTTTAGACCCTGTAATCATTATCAAGGCTATTACTTGAATGGGGTTATCATTATCAGGTTATTATTGTAACACCCATATCTCGGAATACGTATTTTTGATCAAGCCTGCATGTATCTTGGACCTGTATTTCATTTTCTCAGATTCTGGCCTGTAATTGTATTTTGGCTCGACTTACATATTTGGTTTTCTCGTAAAACGGGTTTTGGCATGACTTGGTTTTATTTTGTGGAGGAGAATTGGTTTAGTTTGGTTTAATATGCATGGAATACCTTAGCCTATGCTCCACCCTCAACACAACACAACCACCTTTTTAAAACCCTACCAACCTTTCTCTCTCCTCATAACTCTTTCATTTATTTTCTCTATCTCCTTCTTCTTCCTTCCTCTACACAACACCAACACCATATGCAAGTGCACCTTGCAACCACATGAGAATCAATTTTATTTGTTCATTAGCTAGATTAGGCCATGGTGATCAACATTAGTGCTTGACATTTGTGATTTGGAGTCTCCTTTGTTCTAGATCTAAGTTTTCTCTATTTTCGGATTTACATGGTTTTGATCTATTTCAGTTGGGTTTTTGTGGGTTTAGATGCTTCCATGTGGAAGAGAATTCAATTTTACTCAAGTTAGACCTTTGAAACTAGATTTGGCTTTGATTTGACCAGATATGAAGAATGGAATTCTTGGTGTTCTTGAAGAGTTCCTCTCGGCCTGGAGTAGCAGACTGCAACTGCGCTCTTTAGCGCAGTGCTGGACTGCGCATCCTCCTCTCGGCCTGCGCTCTTTAGCACAGCGCCGATCGCGCAGCTTGCCCCATGGTGAACTGCGCTCAACCCCAGCGCGCAGGGACTCTTGCGCAGTCTGCTCATGCGCAGTCCACTCATGCGCAATCTAACCCTGCGTGCTTGGACCCTGCGCACTTCACCCCTGCGCAATCTGACTCATGCGCCATTCATCCTCGCGCACTTCACTCATGTGCAATCTGACCCTTGCGCCAACCAGCTCATCGCCATCCATCCCCTGGCGCACTTGACTCATGCGCAATCTGACTCCTACGCAACCCGACCCCAGGGACCCTTGCGCAATCTGTCCAAACATGGAGATTTGGTTTTTTTTTCCTTAAGCTTGGCTCTTCTATAGCCCTGTATATTGATTTTTATTAGATATTTTACGCCCATTTTATATCCTTACGCCTTTTGTCATGAACTTGATTTTACTTAATATGTTTGGAATGACTATTGTACATGGCATGATATGACAAGGAACTAGCATAACACGATAGTGACCCGTAGTGGTGCACTCCTGACATGACCAACCTGACATGATAGTGGCCCGTCGTGGCGCACTCCTGACAAGTACCCTGACATGATTTATCTTGATGCTGTTGCAACGGCTAACTTGACTCGTATAATCAACTTGACGTCGTGGGTGTTCCTGCTTGCTTGCTTGTGCAATCTACTTGTCTTGTCTTGCATCATGTCTAGGACGTGACTCCCTGGTTTTCTACGGCCAGGGATTCGTACTGAACATGGATTAGGCTAATGACTAGATCTAACTATAGTTCATGGAGAATTTCCAGTCACAGGCAATCTTGTTATCTGGGCGCTCTTAATTGGACTTGTAGCTTGCCGACGAGTAGAGCACATTTCCAGCGCACGTCAGTGTTGGCACCTCTAAGTCACCTTAGGGTATATCGTCTCCAGGACGATGTACCCAACTATACTCTCAACCCGCGGAAGGATAACTGGATGGTCTGCAGGGCTTGGGACTGGGAAATTCATATTGCATCTTGTTAGTAATTAAGGCTTATGATAACCCTAGTTAGTTAAGTAAGCCGTAGTAATTGCTTGGCCGCATTATGAATGGATGGAGTCCAGCCTTGTCTAAGTCTTGTCTAGTCCCTGTACCCTGGCACTCCCGAACATGATTGTTTTACTTGCTTTAACAATAATTGGGTAGAGACAAGGAGCTATTCAGGCGAAGGGTTACAACCCCGTCCTTGTTTGGTTTACGGGTTTTAACCTGGTTTCCAGAATGGTTCCACGTCCCTAGTCGTTTATTTGTCCTGACGTGCTCTTTATTACTTGTACTTTTATTTCATTTCTTATGTTCAGATATGATGGCTTTTGTTCTTATTTCGTGGCCTCCTTTGTGGCACTTGCTCTTTCTGGGGTTTGACCCAGCTGTTTTGTGTGGCCAGATTTCGGAGCAGCTTCCGAGGATCTACCGAACCTCTAGCCCGATGGTGGCGACTAGAAGAAACCCGGGCTACGAGTAGGTTTTCTATTTTGTTTCGCTCACTCTATTGTAAATCTATTCTTTTGAGGCGTTTAGCCGACGAGCACCTGTTAGCTCGATGCACTTTTACTTACTGTCTGCCTACGGGCTGTAAACATGACCTGGTTTTATTTTGTGGAGGAGAATTGGTTTAGTTTGGTTTGGTTTAGTTTGGTTTAATATGCATGGAACACCTTAGCCTATTCTCCACCCTCAACACAACACACCACCCTCATTAAAACCCTACCAACCTTTTCTCTCTCCCTCATAACTCTTTTATTTATTTTCTCCATCTCCTTCTTCTTCCTTCCTCTACACAACATCGAACACCATAGGCAAGTGCACCTTGCCACCACATGAGAACCACATTTTATTTGTTCATTAGCTAGATTAGGCCATGGTGATCAACATTAGTGCTTGACATTTGTGATTTGGAGTCTCATTTGTTCTAGATCTAAGTTTTCTCTATTTTTGGATTTACATGGTTTTGATCTATTTCAGTTGGGTTTTTGTGGGTTTTGATGCTTCCATGTGGAAGAGAATTCAATTTTACTCAAGTTAGACCTTTGAAAATCTAGATTTGGCTTTGATTTGACCAAGACATAAGAATGGAATTCTTGGTGTTCTTAAAGAGTTCCTCTCGGCCTGGAGTAGCAGACTGCAGCCTGCGCTCTTTAGCGCAGTGCTGGACTGCGCATCCTCCTCTCGGCCTGCGCTCTTTAGTGCAGCGCCGATCGCGCAGCTTGCCCCATGGTGAACTGCGCTCAACCCCAGCGCGCAGGGACTCTTGCGCAGTCTGCTCATGCGCAGTCCACTCATGCGCAATCTAACACCTGCACGCTTGGACCCCGCGTAGTTCACCCCTGCGCAATCTGACTCATGCGCCATCCATCCCCGCGCACTTCACTCATGCGCAATCTGACCCCTGCGCCAACCAGCTCATGCGCCATCCATCCCCTGGCGCACTTGACTCATGCGCAATCTGACTCATGCGCAACCCGACCCCAGGGACCCTTGCGCAATCTGTCCAAACATGGAGATTTGGTTTTATTTTCCTTAAGCTTGGCTCTTCTATAGCCCTGTATATTAAAATTTTATTAGATATTTTACGCCCATTTTATATCCTTACGCCTTTTGTCATGAACTTGATTTTACTTAATATGTTTGGAATGACTATTGTACATGGCATGATATGACAAGGAACTAGCATAACACGATAGTGACCCGTAGTGGTGCACTCATGACATGACCAACCTGACATGATAGTGGCCCGTCGTGGCGCACTCCTGACAAGTACCCTGACATGATTTATCTTGATGCTGTTGCGACGGCTAACTTGACTCGTATAATCAACTTGACGTCGTGGGTGTTCCTGCTTGCTTGCTTGTGCAATCCACTTGTCTTGTCTTGCATCATGTCTAGGACGTGACTCCCTGGTTTCCCACGGTCAGGGATTCGCACTGAACATGGATTAGGCTAATGACTAGATCTAACTATAGTTCATGGAGAATTTCCAGTCACAGGCAATCTTGTTATCTGGGCGCTCTTAATTGGACTTGTAGCTTGCCGACGAGTAGAGCACATTTCCAGCGCACTGTCATGTGTTGCACCTCTAAGTCACCTAAGGGTATTTCGTCTCCAGGGCGATGTACCCAACTATACTCTCAACCCGCGGAAGGATAACTGGATGGTCTGCAGGGCTTGGGACTGGAAAATTCTCATTGCATCTTGTTAGTAATTAAGGCTTGTGATAACCCTAGTTAGTTAAGTAGTAAGCCGTAGTAATTGCTTGGCCGCATTATGAATGGATGGAGTCCAGCCTTGTCTAAGTCTTGTCTAGTCCCTGTACCCTGGCA
Source organism: Iris pallida (assembly GCA_029216955.1). Taxonomy (NCBI): domain Eukaryota; kingdom Viridiplantae; phylum Streptophyta; class Magnoliopsida; order Asparagales; family Iridaceae; genus Iris; species Iris pallida. Next base: position 73,805 of record JANAVB010004501.1, on the reverse strand, counting down.
CTCCCGAACATGATTATTTTACTTGCTTTAACAATAATTGGGTAGAGACAAGGAGCTATTCAGGCGAAAGGTTACAACCCCGGTCCTTGTTTGGTTTACGGGTTGTAACCTGGTTTCCAGAATGGTTCCACGTCCCTAGTCGTTTATTGTCCTGACGTGCTCTTTATTACTTGTACTTTTATTTCATTTCTTATGTTCAGATATGCTGGCTTTTGTTCTTATTTCGTGGCCTCCTTTGTGGCACTTGCTCTTTCTGGGGTTTGATCCAGCTGGTTTTGTGTGGCCAGATTTCAGAGCAGCTCCCAAGGATCTACCGAACCTCCAGCCCGATGGTGGCGACTAGAAGAAACCCGGGCTACGAGTGGATTTTCTATTTTGTTTCGCTCACTCTATTGTAAATCTATTCTTTTGAGGCGTTTAGCCGACGAGCACCTGTTAGCTCGATGCACTTTTACTTACTGTCTGCCTACGGGCTGTAAACATGATTAACAAATCTTAGGGTTGATCATGTATGACTTAACTCTTGCTAGTCCTCGCATTTGTACGACTAGCTTCATAATCAGCTGATATGTAATATTTGGGACGCCTTTATTATATATATTTGGTGGTCAAAGATCTTGTAATTATATTATTTGCTTGAGATTGAGACAGTAGGCTTGGCCTTAAGAGATTGTTGGCTTGTAGTAAACCCTCATATCTAGACAGCCGTGACCGTATAGCGATATGGACTTCATTTTAATATACGTAGCTGGCTATGTTCGCCCCCGCTCTCCAGTATTCTGGTTCTGGGGCGTGACATGGTTTAAGTGGTGGCCCATGCAGGTCTTGTCAATCAAGAAATGTGAGGGTTTACCGAATAGATGTCTCAATCAGTATTCGCCCTTGATCTCTGCCCGTATTTTTAAATCCCTGGAATTCTTGCCCTAATTACATGCTTGTATCGTTAATCTGTCCTGGTCCTTCCTTATTGTTTCCCTGTGTCGTCTTCCTCAGCGGCACTGTACCTGACCCCGCCAATCAGCAAGGAGGAGCACCTCCCGTGGACCAGCAGCAACCTGGAGATCAAGCCCAGCATTCCGGAGTAGCCTCCAGAGTTATACCTACTGGAGGAGAACCCCCAGTTCGGCCCGTCTAGCCTGTAGAACTTGATGATGGCACCTTGGTAGGTCTCATCAGGACTTTGATAGCTTCTCAGGATCGTAGAGGAGATGCCTTGCACCAGACTATGGCAGATGCTTTGACCAGAGGCAGTCACCCAGGGAACAACGCGGCCAACAGCTTCAAGCGCTTGAACCCTCCTTTCTTCGACGGCAGCGAGGATGCGATTGCTGCGGACGCTTGGCTTTAGGATACCGAGGTGATTCTGGAAGCAGCTAGGACACCTAAGAATGAGAAGGTGGCGGTGGTACGCCTGCAGTTGTTGGACTTAGCTCGCAGTTGGTGGGCAGCGCAAGCCATGGGATTAGTGGCACCCATTGCTTGGGCAGTATTTAGAGAGAGATTCCAGACGAAATATTTCGATGCTGTGGCTCGGTACGACCTGCAGACCAGATTTACCAACCTGAAGCAAGGAGGTAGAACGGTCGATGGCTATGCGACTGAGTTTTCTAGACTCAGTAGGTTTGCCCCCACCTTGGTGGCGACCGAGTATGATAGGGCCCAGCGGTTCCAACAGGGACTGCATTTGGAGATCTTGTTGGCAGTCGAACAGTTCGAGCACCAGACGTTCGATGCAGTATTGAGGGCAGCTAGGAGGCATGAGTACACCTCCCAGCGGATCGTAGATAGGACTGGAGGCAAGAAGCGGTCCCACAGTCAGATGTACCAATCATCAGCTCCAGCCCCAGCAGCTAGAAGTTTGACCATTGGAACTCCGAGGCGGACGGCCTTAGTAACGTTGGTTCAGCATTCGACCCCGACGTACCCGCAGCAGCAGAAGCAGAAGCAGATTTCCGCGATGGGATGTTCTCATTGCGGGAAGCCAGGCCATATAGTGGCGGATTGTCGTAGGGCACAAGGATTGTGCCTTGCTTGTGGAGCGGCAGATCACTAGATAGGAGCCTGCCCGAATAGGGGCAGTTCATCCTCTTCCAACCTAACTAGTCCATCGGTTAGGGGACCAGCACCCATGCAGCAGCAGCAGTACCCGAGGCCATTGTTGCCTCAGGCCCAGGCATTCCAGCAGCAGTGTGCCCAGGCTCCAGTACAGAGCAGGCAGAGAGGTTTCCAGCAGAGGTGACCCTCAACTAGAGGTCAGGCCATGATGATGGCTATGGAAGAAGAAGTTGCACCAGGTGAGGTAGTGGCAGGTACTGTTCTCGTCAACTTCTTTCCAGCTTCAGTATTATTTGATTCTGGTGCATCGCATTCATTCATGTCTGCACGATTCGCGACACAGATAGGATTGGAGCCCGAGTCATTATCAGTGAAGCTCAATATACTTACTGGTAATGGTCTTGTGGGGGTAGATCGAGTGTTTTCCTCGTGTCGGATCGTAGTTAGCGGTAGAGAGTTCCCCGCTAGATTCATAGAATTCCCTATGGCAGACTATGATGTAGTCTTAGGCATGGATTGGTTGAGGAACCAGTATGATAGGATAGACTGCCATGTTGGCAGGGTTATCTTTAGTATTCCAGGCGAGCCAGAGTTTTCATTTTCCAGAGGCGCGGTGGAGCCATCCTCCCTAGTGTTGCGGATGGCAGTAGCAGCAGTGCAGTTGCCCCGGATAGTTAAAAAATTTCCAGATGTCTTCCCAGAGGAACTTCCAAGGATGCCGCCAGAGCGGGAGATCGAGTTCACTATAGAATTAATCTCCGGGAGGATAGATGACTTGTTTGATCAACTCAAAGGGGCTTCACTGTTTTCGAAGATAGATTTGCAGTCAGGATACCACCAGATCAGAGTCAGAGAGCAGGACATCCCGAAGACAGCTTTCCGATCTAGGTATGGATATTGGGAGTTCCTTGTTATGCCCTTTTGTCACGACCTGCACCCTAGAGTAAGGGCACGAGACGTGAATACGTCCAGCCTACGCTGCAGTATCGGCGGTAGAACGCTGTCCTAGGTCACAACATCTAGCAATGTAAATGTCTAAACAGTTTATACTCCCCGAATGGGGGTGACATAGCAATAGAAACTCAATCACAACTAAGGAAGATATAGCACGATATGAATAGAACTCAAGGAAATGAAATAGATAAAACAGTAGTCTAAGGTAATCCCAGCAGTACAAGTCTCAGATAAAAGAATATATACAACTGATCTCCAAATAAGAGTCTAACTAGAACATGTCTCAATACTACAAATGAAGAACAGCTAGCTAATCTAGTCTAGGCAGTCGGGGGAAAGTCCTCAGCTACTGCTGGATCCTCCTGAGGGTCCAGCTCACAGGTGTCATCTAAGGCTGCCCCGTAGTAGGTGTCCAGGCAAGCCTCCTCCTCGTCCTCTGTAATATTTCAACAGGTCCAGTCAGGACAGGAGCGAGTACAGTACATCTCAACAGATCATAGCAGGTTAGAAAATAAAAACATGTAGTAAAGTAAGATACGAGTACTGAAGAAATGCTGTATGTAAACAGGAAGAGAACTGTAATGTAAATATCTACTATACATAGAGAACTAACAGTGGCTAGTGAGTCAGAGTACGAGATAGCACATGTGAACATGACGGATTTGCACAGGATCGAGGTGCACAAGATCTACACTACTTTGGAATTGTTCACACAACTACTAGCACTCCCCCCGTATCCCCAATCAATACACAAGGATCTAAACAGGTTATGTTATTGCACAAGATATCACATGGGGGCCCATATAGGGTGCACATGATAGTATACATGGGGGCTCCGTGAACATGAGAGTACAAGATTCACAGGAGTGCACATGTAAAATAGAAGCACAGGAGTACATGATGAAAGTGAAACGCACATGACACAATGTACCCGATGCTCCCGAGGGGGATAACATCGCATGTAGAGATCCATATAGTACCAATCCGTGTGACCAACGTGACAGTACAAGTAAAGTAATCTACTGCAGGAAATAATTCTAAGCAGGATATGAAATGATCAGAGAATGTACTCGCCTGTAACTGAGTGTCCGGTATGAAACGTACTGTCCAAGGAGTGGTGTCTGGCTCCTAATCAGAACAGCACAAGTCACAACAAGTCCAGAATATCAAAATGGAGTCCTACTATGCATTTTATATGATTCTAAGTCAATCTAGACCAAAGTCAACTCTTGGTCAACTCTGGTCAACCCTAGAAGTCAAACTAGGTCCACCAAGTCTAATTTAGTCTAAACTAGGCTAACTAGGTCTAATACTTCTATTCTAGACAACACACCATTCAAGTACTCCTTATACCTAAGCACATACACGTTATATATATAGATACAATATTATTGAATCTATACTAAGAATACCTAGGCTAATACTATAGGTACATACATATAGGCACAAAGCATAGCACACTACCATAGGCATTCATATTCTAGGATGCATTCACTAGAGCATAAAGGAGGGGAAAACATGTGTGTGTGTGTATACAATTTAGAGTGTGTGTGTGGTCAGGAAGAACAATGAAGAAAATAACATGTGTGTATGTGGTAGCTAAGTGTATGTATAGAAACCCAAACAGTGAAGAATGTGTGAGGGAAGGCTAGTGTGTGTGTTAGGCAAATAGTGTACCACAGGAATTCTAATTGCAGGAAATGAACAGTGGGATGTAGAGCACATGTGCATACATACAAGACAGTGAATGATTATGATAATAGGCAATTCCACACACACAAGTAAAACTGGAAAAATCTCAGATTTATAGGACTGAGTTCAACTTAGTTTAAGAAAAGTAAAGGAAGGGAATCCATCAATGCTCAACCAAGTTCATACCAACACTGGATTAATCTTAGTTAATACAACTAAACTAAATCTCAGATTTCATATCAAAGTTAGCACATCACTTGATATCAGTTAAAGGGAAAGGAAAAGGGAATTAAATCCATGGTTCAACTTATAATACCAACTAGACAATCTCAGTTAACACCCAAGACTGGAACCAAATTTCAGTCTTCACTTAAACTAACATACCATATATGAGAATGAAATCACATTATATCAGTGAACTGGAAACAAACTCAGTTTATACATTAAGCAATTGAACTTAAACTGTCACAAGTATCATTCAACCTTCCTAAATAAGGAACTGAAATCTAATTCTCAGGTTATACATTTATCAAACAAATTCAGCAAGGAAGGGAACTCATTTAAAACTGGAATTAACATTTAGTATCAAGGAATTCTCAGATTTTTACCAAAGTTATCACATTGGTTAATTAGGAAGAAAGGAACCCAGTTCATATCTACATTAAAACTGAAACTTAATACCACAGAACCAAGACTAGGAATTCAAACCAAAGCTCTCACAATTCAATACCAAATTTCAACCATAGCTAGGTAACATGTAGGAGGACATGTTTAAACTTTAAAAATATGAATTAAACAATGAATTGCAGGTTAATCATCTATCACATTCATATTTTGAAAATTGGAAATAAAGACTGATACTACACAACATTCCAGATTTTGTAAGTTGGAAATTATCCAACAAAATCCCATTCAGACACAATTAATGAGTTGGTAACATATATGATAACATTACATGGTGTCCTGAACCCATTTGTGTCTAATATGATGGACACAAACGTGTCCAGACAATCGAGTGTCAAAACAGTGCACTGGCACTGCACAACAGTGCACTGCCTCGTGCGTGTGTGTACGCGTGTCGTGCACACAACACAGCACGAGGTAGGCCTCGTGCTCATGCACCTGGGTACCCCTAGACTAGGGTTAAGTCTAGGTCCTCCTGTCCTGGGTCTTCGTGTTCGCGTGTCCAAGTTAGACACGCGTATCAGAGCCCATACACACGAGTACACAGACTCAGTGTAAAACCAGTATGGCGTGTCGTACACCCTCGACACGACATGAGAAGTCGTGCCACTTGGGGAGTGTCATGACAGATACTGCCCCATAGTGTGTGTCAATTTATTCGTGTCCAAGTGTCGTGTCCAGGGAGATCTTGCCCCCGAGTAGCAGGGGACTCCCTGCAGCAGCGCGCGACGTGTGCACGCGCGTGTCCAGCCATGAAACCGACACGAAAATGATATGACACGAGCACTCAAACACAGGGATCAAAATACCAGATCTAAACTATTAATCCTATTCAAAAACAATGAAATAAATCGATCGAAATGCCCTTTGAGGCATTTCGTCGAACACAATGCATGGTCACTGATACGTGTCCAGAACGAACACGAAAGCTCCGACACCCGGAACAAAACCTATCCAAACCCTAGGGGGACCCTTAGGGCTTCCTATTGGTGAAGACTACATGAAATTTCATGGAAATTTGGAGAAGTTACCTCAATGTGAACTTTCAATGGAAAAGTCTCTTTGCTAGCTCCTCTCCTTGATATCCCAATCCAACAAATCAATGCCAAACTGAAATAAAACTCCAACAACAGCAAGTATACCAGTATTAAAAACTATTGCAACTAGTTTGAGGATTTTAGGACCTAAAATGAATTTATGGTGAATTAATGAAGACAATAACTCACCTCCTTCTAAACTTGAGCTTTCCTAAAAGAGGCAACCATAAACTAAGAGAGTATTTATAGAGTTGGGTTCCCTAGGTGGATATGGTGGCCGGCCACTTGGGGCTTGGGTTAGGGTCTTGTCATTTGGTTGGGCCTTGGGCCAAGCTACAAGGCTAAATGTTGATTAACTTAAACAAAGTTCTAAAACCACAAGTCTTGACTTATGACTTCTATTCCTATTTGCTAGAATGACTTAAACCAAGTGCTAGGCTAGGTTAGACTAGAGTCTCTTGACCTAACCATGGCCCACTAACTAGGGTTAGTTTCTAGGTAGGTCTACAAAGTCAACACTAGCCAAAAGTCAACCTAGTCAAACAATTCCAAATAAATTCCTAAAAATTCCCATAAATTCTAATTAATTCTATTAACTTAAAATACCCCAAAATGACAAGAAATACCCTCACACTAGGAATGTGGTAGTGACACCTTTAGAGCGACCAATGCGCCAGCCGTATTCATGGACCTCATGAATCGCATTTTCATGCCTTACTTGGATCAGTTCGTGATTGTGTTCCTAGATGATATCCTGGTCTACAGCAAGAGCGAAGCAGAGCATGAGCGGCATCTCAGAGTTGTCCTCCAGACGCTTAGGGAGCACCAGTTGTACACCAAGTTCAGTAAATACGAGTTCTGGCTCGATCGCATTTCGTACTTGGGTCACATCATTACTCGAGGAGGAGTGGAAGTGGATCCCCAGAAGATTGTGGCTATCGAGACTTGGCCAGCACCTAGTTCAGTGGCAGAGGTTCGCAGCTTCCTTGGATTGGCCGGCTACTACCGGCGATTCGTTTCATATTTTACAAGAATTTTAGCGCCGATGACCCAGTTGACTCGTAAGGATGTGTCGTTTGTTTGGACAGCAGAGTATCAGGAATTATTTGAGAAGTTGAAGCGAGGTTTGATAACGGCTCCCATTCTCACACTTCCAGATGGGACCGGAGGATTCACAGTTTATTGCGAAGCTTCAGGCAGAGGATTGGGATGTGTCTTGATGCAGCATGGGAAGGTAATATCTTATGCATCACGCCAACTTCGTGACCATGAGAAGACTTACCCGACCCACGACTTAGAACTGGCCGCAGTAGTGTTTGCACTTAAGTTGTGGAGGTACTACTTGTACGGAGATAGAGTGGAGATATTTACTGATCATAAGAGCCTGAAGTATGTTTTCACCCAGAAGGACCTTAATATGCGACAGAGAAGATGGCTTGAGCTACTGGTGAATTACGATGTGAATTTGCAGTATCACCCGGGGAAGGCCAACGTTGTAGCAGATGCGTTGAGTCGGAGAGCCGGAGTTTATTTCTTGACGGTGAAACCAGAGTTATTGGCAGATTTTCAGAAGATGGGGATTGAAGTGGTTCTTCTTTCCAGTGTGGCATTGATGGCCAGTCTACAGGTTCAGTCCAGCATAGTTGAGAGGATCCGAGTGGCGCAGTCTACAGATTCCAAGCTTTAGCGGCTCAGAGCAGAGTGTGAGGCAGGAAGAAGGCCAGAGTTGTGCATTCATAAAGATGGTACACTTCGACACGGCTCTCGTCTTTGTGTACCCAGTGGAGATATCAGACAGGAAGTCATGGCAGAAGCTCACAGTTCGTAGTATTCTATTCATCCCGGTGGCACGAAGATGTACCGTGGTATCCGTTAGTACTTCTGGTGGAATGGCATGAAGAGGGAGATAGCCCGGTTTGTCTCTCGTTGTTTGGTTTGCCAGCAGGTTAAAGCTGAACATCAGAGGCCCGCTGGACTTCTTCAGCCCTTACCGATTCCAGAATAGAAGTGGGAGCATGTGACCATGGATTTTGTTACTGGATTGCCTAGATCCCCAGCTGGTCGAGATGCTATTTGGATTATAGTTGACCGGCTCACGAAGGTGGCTCATTTTATTCCATTTAGAGTTGGGCAGTCAACGGCTCAGTTGGCAGAGATATACCTCAGGCAGATTGTCAGGCTTCACGGTGTGCCCGTCAGTATCACCTCGGACCGAGATTTAAGGTTTACGTCACACTTCTGGCATAGCTTACAAGAGAGTTTGGGAACTCGTCTCCAGTTCAGTTTAACATATCATTCGCAGACAGATGGTCAGTCAGAGCGCACAATCCAGACTCTTGAAGACATGTTGAGGTCTTGCACACTTGACTTCGGTAGTTCGTGGGAGGATCACCTGCATCTTGTGGAATTCTCGTATAATAATAGTTTCTAGGCCAGTATCCAGATGGCTCCGTTCGAGGCTCTGTATGGTAGGAAGTGCAGATCCCCGCTAGCATGGGATGATGTCGGAGAGAGGCAGATGCTTGGTCCAGAGATGATTGCCCAGACAGTTGAAGTGGTCAGAAGGATCAGGGATCGTCTTCGAGTTGCCCAAGATCGCTAGTGGCATTGGGCCGATGCTCATCGGCGTCCCTTAGAGTTTGCTATCGGCGACCATGTATTCCTTAGGATCTCGCCTAACCGCGGCGTCATTCGCTTTGGCGTGCGGGAAAATCTTAGTCCTAGGTATATAGGGCCGTTCGATATCCTGGAGCGAGTAGGAGATGTATCCTATCATCTTGCGCTTTCGCCGTCGCTAAGTGAGGTGCATGATGTATTCCATGTATCCCAATTACGACGGTACATCCCAGACTCGAGCCATATCCTAGACCATTCGGAATTGGTCATTGGTACCAACCTTTCGTATGAGGAGAGGCTCGTGTCTATATTGGACCGGAGAGAAAAGATATTCAAGAACAAGACTATTAGTTTAGTCCGGGTTGCTTGGGGTCATCACTCTCTAGGTGAGTCAACGTGGGAGCGTGAGGACGACATCCGATCGCAATATCCCTACCTGTTTGACTCATAAGGTATAATGTCTTCCTTATGCCTTATGCCTTCCGTCCTTGCTTGAATGCGTGATTGTTTGATTGACTGCTTAGTATAGCTTGCATATGAATAGTATAACTTGTCCTTGTCTCTCTAGCCCCTTGATTAAATTCTGAGGACGGAATTCTTTTAAGGTAGGTAAAGTTGTAACACCCATATCTCAGAATACGTATTTTGTATCAAGCCTGCATGTATCTTGGACCTGTATTTTATTTTCTCAGATTCTGGCCTGTAATTGTATTTTGGCTCGACTTGCAAATTTTAGTTTTCTCGTAAAACGGGTTTTGGCATAACTTGGTTTTATTTTGTGGAGGAGAATTGGTTTAGTTTGGTTTGGTTTAGTTTGGTTTAATATGCATGGAACACCTTAGCCTATGCTCCACCCTCAACACAACACAACCACCCTCATTAAAACCCTACCAACCTTTTCTCTCTCCTCATAACTCTTTCATTTATTTTCTCCATCTCCTTCTTCTTTCTTCCTCTACACAACATCGAACACCATAGGCAAGTGCACCTTGCCACCACATGAGAACCACATTTTATTTGTTCATTAGCTAGATTAGGCCATGGTGATCAACATTAGTGCTTGACATTTTGTGATTTGGAGTCTCCTTTGTTCTAGATCTAAGTTTTCTCTATTTTTGGATTTACATGGTTTTGATCTATTTCAGTTGGGTTTTTGTGGGTTTTGATGCTTCCATGTGGAAGAGAATTCAATTTTACTCAAGTTAGACCTTTGAAAATCTAGATTTGGCTTTGATTTGACCAAGATATAAAGAATAGAATTCTTGGTGTTCTTGAAGAGTTCCTCTCGGCCTGGAGTAGCAGACTGCAGCCTGCGCTCTTTAGCGCAGTGCTGGAATGCGCATTCTCCTCTCGGCCTGCGCTCTTTAGTGCAGCGCCGATCGCGCAGCTTGCCCCATGGTGAACTGCGCTCAACCCCAGCGCGCAGGGACTCTTGTGCAGTCTGCTCATGCGCAGTCCACTCATGCGCAATCTAACCCTGCGCGCTTGGGCCCTGCGCACTTCACCCCTGCACAATCTGACTCATGCGCCATCCATCCCCGCGTACTTCACTCATGCGCAATCTGACCCCTGCGCCAACCAGCTCATGCGCCATCCATCCCCTGGCGCACTTGACTCATGCGCAATCTGACTCCTGCGCAACCCGACCCCATGGACCCTTGTGCAATCTGTCCAAACATGGAGATTTGGTTTTATTTTTTCTTAAGCTTGGCTCTTCTATAGTCCTGTATATTGATATTTTATTAGATATTTTACGCCCATTTTATATCCTTACGCCTTTTGTCATGAACTTGATTTTACTTAATATGTTTGGAATGACTATTGTTCATGGCATGATATGACAAGGAACTAGCATAACACGATAGTGACCCGTAGTGGTGCACTCCTGACATGACCAACCTGACATGATAGTGGCCCGTCGTGGCGCACTCCTGACAAGTACCCTGACATGATTTATCTTGATGCTGTTGCGACGGCTAACTTGACTCGTATAATCAACTTGACGTCGTGGGTGTTCCTGCTTGCTTGCTTGTGCAATCCACTTGTCTTGTCTTGCATCATGTCTAGGACGTGACTCCCTGGTTTTCTACGGTCAGGGATTCGCACTGAATATGGATTAGGCTAATGACTAGATCTAACTATAGTTCATGGAGAATTTCCAGTCACAGGCAATCTTGTTATCTGGGTGCTCTTAATTGGACTTGTAGCTTGCCGATGAGTAGAGCACATTTCCAGCGCACTGTCATGTGTTGCACCTCTAAGTCACCTAAGGGTATATCGTCTCCAGGGCGATGTACCCAACTATACTCTCAACCTGCAGAAGGATAACTGGATGGTCTGTGAAGAACAGTTTGGCAACTCTAGAGGGGGGTGAATAGAGTTTATATAGAAAAATAGCCAATTAAAAATAACTCTTTCACCGATAATAAATAATCAGAGTAAAGTACGAAAAATAAATGAAGAGCAGAAGAGCATACGCAAACACAGCGATTTTAACCTGGTTTTCCTCGTGGAGGACTAGTCCAGGCCTGAGAACTCTAGCTCAGGATTAAATCCACTATTTGTGAAATAGTAGTTTACAACCCGTGTCTTTTTTTCAGAAGAGCACGTCAACTTCTAACAGAGGATCGCAGTGGCGATTTGCTTGGAATTGTCCAAGCGACTTCTTCGACTCTTGCACAAGAATCCTAACTGAGAGATGCTGAGCACTCGAGACTTAGGAGGCTTGTGGCTAGTAGATGGGAAGGGTATGGCTTACTTGAGCTTATAAGAGAGAAGAGAAAAGAAGATTGGATGGATTGGAATGAGAGAATTCATGCCCTATTTATAGTGTTTTTATAGGCAGAATTCGGCCAGAATTCGGGTAGGTAAATTCAAAAATTTGGCCGTTGGACAACTAGCAACCAGCTATCCCTAAAATTAGGGTTCCTGATTTCTAGGGGACAGAGTTCGGCCCGAACTCTGTGTGGAGGCAGAGTTCGGCCCGAACTCTGTCTCCAGAGCACAGAGTGGTTCAAAGGGGATTTTTGGGCATTATTTGATTCAGTGGAGTTTGGGATTTTGGGTAGGCTGTATACTAAGTATCAAGAGCTCAGCATGACTCAGAGTACACAAGTCTAGACTCAATGAAAATATAAAATACAGACTCGAAAACACACTGAGAACCGGAGACTGAGCTGTCGTCTGTCTTGAACTGAATACAGACGTCGTGTGTCGTATTGAATTAATACAGATATTATTTAGTCAATGTAGTCAATATTTGGTTGACTGTGACTTTGTGTCAACAATCTCCCCCATATTGATAATTGAAAAAATAATATATGTATATTCAACATTCATACCTGGACACAGGTGATTATAGCAACATAGCTCCCCTATACTCGATGCCGAGCTAGAATGTAATAGCTCCCCCGTAATCAGTGAACGGTGCTGAGCTAAAAGCAATAGCTCCCCCGGAAATAGTGCATGAAACCTGTATAATATCTCCCAAAAAGCACAAATAAGCACAGATATACCAAAAGATAGGATATGATACCAATACCAAGAAAATATATCCAGACATATATATCCAGCCAGAATATACATAGTTCTCCCCCTTTTGGCAGTTAGCAATATAGACTGCAGATGAATGAATAATAGAGAAACTGCAGAAGATAATTATAGTAATACAACCACACCAAGCAGAGAAGAAACAGTATAGAAATAATCAAAAGAAGTACTAGCATAAAGTGTCATAACCAAATGTCAAACACATAACCAGAGTTTAAAAACATCCAAGTACATAAAACTGAAACTAACTAGAAATGAAAATGTATCAACTAATGTCATCATCATCAGCAGCAGCAGATCGAGCCAATCTCCATCACGGAGCATGAGAAGGTCCTGGAGTGTCTGAAGGACCGGGGAAGGAGCGACGGGGGTCCAGAAATGCAGCATCCGGATCCATGTAACGCATAACCCACGGATCATCAATGCGATGACCCGCGCGCGCTGGATCCCTCTCCATGGGAATGTACAGATGCTGAGACAGGAAATATCGTATATCATGCAGAGAGTTGCCGAGAGCACTCATCTGCAGAGTAGTACGATAGTCCAGCTGTGTCCAGCGATCGTCCTTAAGAGTAAAACGATCCCGGAGCAAAGTCTGAATAGACTCAAGAGAGACAGGTGAAGGTGGTGCATCCTGACGGAAAGGAGGGGAGTTAGACTCCGCATCATCAGAATGCTCAGAAGCCTCAGGAGAGGCGACAACTGCCTGAGTATGTCGTGCCTTGGACAGAAAAGCAGGAGCAGGCAAGAATGGACAGATATCAAGTGGTATGTTAAATGCACGAAAGATCATAGGAAGGTACAAAGGATAAACCAGAGCTCGTGGTTTCTTCCTATAGTGAATCATCCAGTCCATCATTGTACATGGAAGATTGAAAGAAATTCCAAAGTGAAGATGATAAAGAGCAGATATCTCAAGATAAGTGATGTCATCATGGGAACCTGTTTTGGGTAGAATGGTGTTAGAAATAATCCAATGAAGATCAGAAAAATATGGGTTGAGATATTTAGCCGTGAGCTTGCGAGGACGTGTGTATGGAGTACACAAATCGTCCTTGAAGCTCTCAAGGGAAATTCCGTCGGGAAAACGGAACGAGCGAGCGTCAACTAGCTTTTCCCAAGAATTGGGCTCTTGAAGATCAAGATATTCGGCTAAGTCAAAGTCATCAAAAGATATATTGATACCTGCAACTCGTGAATAAATATAGAGATCATCAAAGCTCATGTTGCAGTAGAATATTTGGACAGCATGACGATAGATAGCAGAAGTGGTAGTGACAAGCTCATCAAAGCAGAGGTCATGAAATAAAGAATCATATTGAGAGAAGATAGAAAAATTAATAGGATGTCCTGCGAATACCTGACGATTCCGATAGTCACTAAACCAGTTGTTTGAGGCATCTAGTGAAACAAATAATCGGTTGTCATAGGTAGAAAGGTTTCGAGGACGAGGTGGGTTGAACAACGGATGAGGTGGTTGAAGTGGTTCAATGATTTGTTCATTCGTCGGAGGAGTATCCGAAGAGGAAACACTCTCAGTTCGAATCCTCTTTCCACGATTGAACAAGCGAGGAGCCATAAAAACTTGATAGAGTGAAGTATAGAAGACAAGAATGATACCTCAAATGATTAATAAACAGTGGAAGAGAATGATGAGAAACCCTTTTTCCTTGATTTTGAGGAGCAATGGAGCACTCTAGATCAAAAACTAGGCTTAGGGTTTGAAGGAAAGAGTTTGGAGAGGTGAGGAAGGAGGCAATAGTGAAGGAGAGAGAATAAAATCCGAAATATAAGAGAGGGTTTTCTTTGGTCGGAAGAAATTCTGACCGTATGATCAAAAAGGATCAAACGGCGGAGGCTGTCCCCGACTCTGGAACAATGGGACCGAACTCGGCCCGAACTCTGTTGGGGGCAGAGTTCGGCCCGAGTTCTGGATTAGTGGTCCAGAACAGAAAACAGGCTGAAAAGATAGAAAAATTGGTTAAGTGTTGAATAAAAGAGATAGTTGAGAGTAAAAGTTTGATGAAATCAATGAAGTACATAGAGAGGTACACAAAAGTCAGAATGAACTTTAGAAAGTATTAATGAGGCAATATTAAATCGAAACACACCATATAATAAACAAGAAAATATATTGTAATTCAATATTTCAAATTTGCCATGGGTTAGCTGCAGGGGCCGGATCCCAGCTAGCGGTAGTCCTGAGGACTAGTGCACCGTGTCGCTTAGACTTTTACGTCTTGTTGTCAGAAGGACCCTTTCGGCTTGTACCCATACCAAATTCGTCGTAAAAGAATCAAAATATACTCGATATTTATGCAGGCGAGTCTCAACTTATAACTGCTTCATCCAAAATTCTGAGTTCACGACAAAGAAAATTGAAGCGCTCTTCGGATAATGGCTTAGTAAAGAAATCTGATAGCTGATAATTAGTGTCAATAAATTCTAAGTTAATCGTGCCATTTTGCTGATGATCACGCAAAAAGTGGTGTCTGATCTCAATGTGTTTAGTGCGTGAGTGGCAGACAGGGTTCTTAGTCAAATTGATGGCACTAGTATTGTCACAGAATATAGGAATATGCATGAAAGATAACTTATAGTCTTCAAGGGTTTGCTTCATCCACAGAATTTGTGCACAACAACGCCCAGCTGCTATGTATTCAGCTTCTGTTGTGGATAGTGCAACAGAGTTCTGCTTCTTGCTAAACCAGGAGACTAAAGCTTTTCCTAATAAATGACACGTGCCGCTCGTACTTTTACGGTCGACCTTGCATCCAGCGAAGTCAGCATCGGAGTAACCAATAAGATCAAATAATGTTGACTTGGGATACCATAGGCCCACTGTAACCGTACCCTTAAGGTATCGAAAGATACGCTTAACCGCGGTCATGTGTGATTCCTTAGGATTAGCTTGATATCTAGCACATAGGCAAATACTGAACATGATATCGGGACGACTAGCAGTTAAATAGAGTAAGCTGCCTATCATACCTCGATACTTACGTTGATCAACGGGTTTGCCGCTCTCATCTGGTTCGAGTTTGGTTGAAGTAGCCATTGGCGTGCTAATTGGTTTGACGTTGTCAAGATCGAACTTCTTCAGCATGTCCTTGGTATACTTCGATTGGCAGATGAAAGTTCCATTAGCCATTTGTTTCACTTGCAGACCAAGAAAATAGTTGAGCTCTCCCATCATGCTCATCTCAAATTCTGTCTGCATACACTTGGCAAATTCTTGACAGAGGGTTTCATCAGTAGAACCAAAAATGATATCATCAACATAAATTTGAATCAACAGAATAGTGTCTTTAAAAGATTTTATAAACAGTGTAGTGTCAATTTTCCCTTTTGAAAAATATTTCTCAAGTAAGAAGCTACTTAGCCTTTCATACCAAGCTCTGGGGGCTTGTTTGAGGCCATAAAGTGCTTTCTTTAGCTTGAACACGTGGTCGGGAAATTTGTGATTTTCAAAGCCAGGAGGTTGTTTCACATAAACTTCCTCCTTGATAAAACCATTCAGGAAAGCACTTTTCACATCCATTTGAAATAATTTAAAGTTTTAAAAATTAGCAAAAGCACAAAGCATCCGAATGGATTCTATTCTGGCAACAGGAGCATACGTCTCATCGTAGTCGATACCTTCCTCTTGGTTGTATCCTTGAGCTACTAGACGAGCTTTGTTACGTGTGACTGAACCATCTTCATTTACTTTGTTTCTAAAAACCCATTTAGTACCAATTATCGAGTGATTAACCGGTCTAGGAACGAGTTCCCATACTTGGCTTCTCTCGAATTGGTTGAGTTCTTCTTGTATAGCAGAAATCCAAAATTTATTATTAAAAGCTTCAGAAATGTTTTTAGGCTCTACTTGTGAAATGAAGGCAGTGCTAGCAACGGAGTCTCTTAGTGATGATCTAGTAGTTACTCCACGTGAAACTTCTCCTATAACTAAATTTTCTGGATGAGAAGGTTTGAAAGAGAATTTCTTAGGCAAACCCTCCAGAGAATTAGTTTCGGTTGAAGTATTCATTGGAGTAGAAGTTGATGGCTCAACGTCATCATCAAGAGTACTTGCTGCACTGTTGTCTTCATCAAAAGTCACATTTGTTGACTCTTCCACAATAAGTGAGCGTTTATTAAAAACTCTATATCCCTTACTCTTGGCGGCATAACCAAGAAAGATACCATCGTCAGCTTTGGCATCAAATTTGCCTATGTTGTCTTTGGTGTTAAGGATAAAACATCTACAACCAAAAACTTTAAAATAAGAAACATTGGGGGTTCTCCCAAACCAAAGCTCATAGGGTGTTTTCTTCGTAATGGGACGAATCAGCACCCTATTCAAAATGTGGCATGCTGTACTGACAGCTTCTGCCCAAAAGTATTTCGGAAGTGAAAATTTATTCAACATGACTCTGGCCATATCGCCGAGAGTTCTATTCTTCCGCTCCACAACACCATTTTGTTGAGGAGTTCTAGGACAAGAAAATTCATGATCAAAACCCTTTGTATTACAAAAACTTTCAAAATCATAATTTACGAATTCGCCTCCATGATCACTTCGGATTCGAGTAATCATGTAGCCTTTTTCGTTTTGAACTTTCTTTACAAAAATTTTGAAAGCAGAAATAGCATCGCTCTTATTAGCGAGAAAGAAAACCCAAGTAAATCTCGAAAAATCATCAACAATAACAAATGCATAAAGTTTGCCACCAAGGCTAGCTATTCTACTAGGACCAAATAAATCCATATGAAGTAATTGCAAGGGTCTAGTAGTACTTACAGAGTTGATGGAATGAAACGAGGATTTAGTTGCCTTGTTTAGTTCACATTCGGCACATACCGTGTCCTTTTTGAATGTGATGTCAGGCAATCCTCTTACTAGCTTCTTGGTAGAAAGCCTGGATATAGCATCCATGTTGGCATGACCAAGACGCTGGTGCCAAAGTAGTCGTTCGTCTTTGTGGGCATATAGACATCTACCTGCATTGTTAGTATTTATAGAAAGATAGAAAATATAGATGTTGTCCTCTCTTTTCCCTTCAAAGGCAATGTCTCCTATTGACCTATCATAGATGTAGCAACTGTTTTGTCCAAAGTTAATATCATATCCATGATCAGCAAGATGACTAATGCTGAGCAGGTTATGCTTTAACTCGGTCACTAGGCAGACATCCTTTATTACATGAGAAGGAGGATGACCAATGACACCAATACCTATAATGTGCCCTTTGAGATTGTTACCGAAGGATACGTATCCTTCTCTCTTCATCGATAGTGATGCAAAAAGATTTGCGTCTTCCGTCATATGTCGCGAGCATCCACTATCGAGAATCCACTTACTTTCAGTTGAGGAGGGAAGGTCCACCTACATCAAGAGTAGATGTGACCTTTGGTACCCGAGTTCTTGAGGGTCCTGAAAAGTTAGTCTTTGGGAACCAAGCATATATCCTTTTATCTACAAGTCTTCTAACTCTGCACTGTGGTGAGATGTGTCCATGTGATCCACAATAAGTACAGATAGCATTCTTATTTATACTAGGAGCATGAGAATAATATCTGTAAGCAACATGATGAGGATGGACATGATGTGAAGAGTTAGCATGGTGAAGATGATTATGCATAGAATAAGTGGCATGGTGATGGTGTCTATGAGGCATAGAATGATGGTATTGTCTATGATGTGTGATATGCTGATATTTTCTAGATGGCATGGCATGATGATTTTGTCTATATGGCATGACATGATGATTTTGTCTATATGTTATGTGAGGACCTTGTCTATATGGCATTGCATGATGATCTTGTCTATATGGCATGGCATGATGATTTTTATGTGTGGAGTGATGTTGATTGTGTCTTTGTGCATGATGATTGTGTACTGAGTGAGAATTGTTCTTACGTGCACGTGGTTTGTGAAAGTTTATGTATATAAATGCATGGTTATGTGCTGCATGAGAATGACGTGGTTGACTAGCATGAGTGGTGTTGTGCCCATGTGATTGGGTTTGAGGTTGAACAACTTGTTTACCTAATTTGGTTTCTAATCTTTTAGAAACAGCTTGCAGTTCATCAACCTTAATATTTAAGCCATAAATCTTAGTCATGGAAATCTTGTGTCTACTCTTTTCTTCAGCAAGCGACGTGTTGAGAGTAGTGATTTCTTGAGTTTGTTGCTCAATACGTGCTTCAGCATCATGTAAGCTTAATTTAAGCTTGGATACTTCATCAGTGTCATTAGTGGGTGATGTGTTTCTAACATTATCAAGAAGTAAAGAAATTCTTTGTATCTCATTTTCTAGACTTTTGATTTTGTCCTTGGCATGTTTATATTTACCGATGACCTTTTTATGATCATCGAGTAAATCAGTGAAAGCATCGCCAAGTTCATCAAAAGAGAAGTCATCTAGAGTTTCGTTAGATACCTTGTTGGAAGTTGCCATTAGGCACACATTTGCTGTATCTTGAGGAGAGTCCTTTTCTTCCTCAGAGTCACTCGCTTCACTTTCATGCCAAATGCCTGTGTTGGCATATTTCTTTGATGAGTTCCTTTTGTATGGCTTCTCATAGCGGTTGCTCTTCTTCAGGAATGGGCAGTCTTTTCGGACATGTCCAGTTTTCTTGCAACCGTAACAAGTTGGTTCTTCTTCATCGTCTTCTTGAGATTCCTTCTTCCTTCGATTGAAGCGAAGAAATTTTCTGAAGTTGCGAACCATGAGAGCTTGGTCTTCATCATCCGAATTATCTTCTTCGGTCTCATCATGATTGGCTCTTCGTTGATGAGCTTTGAGTGCGATCTCCCTGGTTTTCGGAGCAGGCTCTTCGAAGTCCTTGAGGTCAAGCTCGTGAGTCATAAGCTTACCCATCAAGGTCTCCATTGACATTGTTGTGAGATCATTTCCTTCTATGATGGCTGTCACCTTAGGGTTCCAAATCTTTGGTAGCCCTCTGAGTAGCTTACGAATCTTCTCATGGTTTGAGTACTGCTTTCCAAGCGAGGATAGAGGATTGATGATGTCGAGGAATCTTGTGAACATTTGAGTGATCGTCTCACTTGGCTTCATCTTGAAAGCTTCGTATTCTTGAGTGAGACGGCTTATTTTGGATTCCTTGACCTGTGTGGTTCCTTCATGCGTCACTTCTAGAAGTCTCCATACTTCATGAGCAGTGGTGCATGTAGAGACCCTGTTGAACTCATTCCTGTCTATAGCACAGAATAAAGCATTAATAGCCCTAGCATCTAGACTTGCCTGTTTCTTCTCCTCGACAGAATATTTGTCGTATGGTTTCTCAATGAGGTCACCATCGACAACTATTCTGGCGGGCTTTTTGTAACCGTCAGTGACGACAGTCCACAGGTCAAAGTCTAGAGACTTAAGATAGAAGCTCATCCTTATTTTCCAATATGTGTAGTTAGTCCCATCAAATAGGGGAGGCCTATGAGTGGACTGACCTTCACCATGATTGGAAATCAAGGATTGTGTGGTTGCCATGGATCAGCTCTTAGGATGTTAGTCCTTATAAAGAGAACAGAGCTCTGATACCAATTGAAGAACAGTTTGGCAACTCTAGAGGGGGGTGAATAGAGTTTATATAGAAAAATAGCCAATTAAAAATAACTCTTTCACCGATAATAAATAATCAGAGTAAAGTGCAGAAAATAAATGAAGAGAAGAAGAGCATACGCAAACACAGCGATTTTAACCTGGTTTCCCTCGTGGAGGACTAGTCCAGGCCTGAGAACTCTAGCTCAGGATTAAATCCACTATTTGTGAAATAGTAGTTTACAACCCGTGCCTTTTCTTCAGAAGAGCACGTCAACTTCTAACAGAGGATCGCAGTGGCGATTTGCTTGGAATTGTCCAAGCGACTTCTTCGACTCTTGCACAAGAATCCTAACTGAGAGATGCTGAGCACTCGAGACTTAGGAGGCTTGTGGCTAGTAGATGGGAAGGGTATGGCTTACTTGAGCTTATAAGAGAGAAGAGAAAAGAAGATTGGATGGATTGGAATGAGAGAATTCATGCCCTATTTATAGTGTTTTTATAGGCAGAATTCGGCCAGAATTCGGGTAGGTAAATTCAAAAATTTGGCCGTTGGACAACTAGCAACCAGCTATCCCTAAAATTAGGGTTCCTGATTTCTAGGGGACAGAGTTCGGCCCGAACTCTGTGTGGAGGCAGAGTTCGGCCCGAACTCTGTCTCCAGAGCACAGAGTGGTTCAAAGGGGATTTTTGGGCATTATTTGATTCAGTGGAGTTTGGGATTTTGGGTAGGTTGTAGACTAAGTATCAAGAGCTCAGCATGACTCAGAGTACACAAGTCTAGACTCAATGAAAATATAAAATACAGACTCGAAAACACACTGAGAATCGGAGACTGAGCTGTCGTCTGTCTTGAACTGAATGCAGACGTCGTGTGTCGTATTGAATTAATACAGATATTATTTAGTCAATGTAGTCAATATTTGGTTGACTGTGACTTTGTGTCAACAGTCTGCAGGGCTTGGGACTGGAAAATTCTCATTGCATCTTGTTAGTAATTAAGGCTTGTGATAACCCTAGTTAGTTAAGTAGTAAGCCGTAGTAATTGCTTGGCCGTATTATGAATGGATGGAGTCCAGCCTTGTCTAAGTCTTGTCTAGTCCCTGTACCCTGGCACTCCCAAATATGATTGTTTTACTTGCTTTAACAATAATTGGGGAGAGACAAGGAGCTATTCAGGCGAAGGGTTACAACCCCGGTCCTTGTTTGGTTTACGGATTGTAACCTGGTTTCCAGAATGGTTCCACGTCCCTAGTCGTTTATTGTCCTGACGTGCTCTTTATTACTTGTACTTTTATTTCATTTCTTATGTTCAGATATGCTGGCTTTTGTTCTTATTTCGTGGCCTCCTTTGTGGCACTTGCTCTTTCTGGGGTTTGACCCAGCTGGTTTTGTGTGGCCAGATTTCGGAGCAGCTCTCGAGGATCTACCGAACCTCCAGCCCGATGGTGGCCACTAGAAGAAACCCGGGCTACGAGTGGGTTTTCTATTTTGTTTCGCTCACTCTATTATAAATCTATTCTTTTGAGGCGTTTAGCCGATGAGCACCTGTTAGCTCGATGCACTTTTACTTACTGTCTGCCTACGGGCTGTAAACATGATTAACAAATCCTAAGGTTGATCATGTATGACTTAACTCTTGCTAGTTCTCGCATTTTGTACGACTAGCTTCATGATCAGCTGATATGTAATATTTGGGACGCCTTTTATTATATATATTTGGTGGTCAAAGATCTTGTAATTATATTATTTGCTTGAGATTGAGACAGTAGGTCTGGCCTTAAGAGACTGTTGGCTTGTAGTAAACCCTCATATCTAGACAGCCGTGACCGTATAGCGAGATGAACTTCATTTCAATATACGTAGCTGGCTATGTTCGCCCCCGCTCTCCAGTATTCTGGTTCAGGGGCGTGACATGGTTTAAGTGGTAGCCCATGCAGGTCTTGTCAATCTAGAAATGTGAGGGTTTACCGAATAGATGTCTCAATCAGTATTCGCCCTTGATCTCCGCCCGTATTTTTAAATCCCTGGAATTCTTGCCCTGATTATATGCTTGTATCGTTAATCTGTCCTGGTCCTTCCTTATTGTTTTCCTGTGTCGTCTTCCTCAGCGGCACTGTACCTGACCCTGCCGATCAGCAAGGAGGAGCACCTCCCGTGGACCAGCAGCAACCTGGAGATCAAGTCCAGCATTTCGGAGTAGCCTCCAGAGTTATACCTACTGGAGAGAACCCCCAGTTCGGCCCATCTAGCCTGTAGAACTTGATGATGGCACCTTGGTAGGTCTCATCAGGACCTTGATAGCTTCTCAGGATCGTAGAGGAGATGCCTTGCATCAGACTGTGGCAGATGCTTTGACCAGAGGCAGTCATCCAGGGAACAACGCGGCCAATAGCTTCAAGCGCTTGAACCCTCCTTTCTTCGACGGCAGCGAGGATGCGATTGCCGCGGACGCTTGGCTTTAGGATACCGAGGTGATTCGGGAAGCAGCTAGGACACCTGAGAATGAGAAGGTAGCGGTGGTACGCCTGCAGTTGTTGGACTTAGCTCACAGTTGGTGGGCAGCGTAAGCCATGGGATTAGTGGCACCCATTGCTTGGGCAGTTAGAGAAAGATTCCAGACGAAATATTTCGATGCTGTGGCTCGGTACGACCTGCAGACCAGATTTACCAATCTGAAGCAAGGAGGTAGAACGGTCGATGGCTATGCAACTGAGTTTTCTAGACTCAGTAGGTTTGCCGCCACCTTGGTGGCGACCGAGTATGATAGGGCCCAGCGGTTCCAACAGGGACTGCATTTGGAGATCTTGTTGGCAGTCGAACAGTTCGAGCACCAGACGTTCGATGCAGTATTGAGGGCAGCTAGGAGGCATGAGTACACCTCCCAGCGGATCGTAGATAGGACCGGAGGCAGGAAGCGGTCCCACAGTCAGATGCACCAATCATCAGCTCCAGCCCCAGCAGCTAGAAGTTTGACCATTAGAACTCCGAGGTGGACGGCCTCAGTAACGTCGGTTCAGCATTCGACCCCGACGTACCCGCAGCAGCAGAAGCAGAAGCAGACTTCCGCGATGGGATGTTCTCATTGCGGAAAGCCAGGCCATGTAGTGGCGGATTGTCGTAGGGCGCAAGGATTGTGCCTTGCTTGTGGAGCGGCAGATCACAAGATAGGAGCCTGCCCGAATAGGGGTAGTTCATCCTCTTCCAACCTAACTAGTCCATCGGTTAGGGGACCAGCACCCATGCAGCAGCAGCAGTACCCGAGGCCATTGTTACCTTAGGCCCAGGCATTCCAGCAGCAGTGTGCCCAGGCTCCAGTGCAGAGCAGGCAGAGAGGTTTCCAGCAGAGGGGACCCGCAGCTAGAGGTCAGGCCATGATGATGGCTATGGAAGAAGAAGTTGCACCAGGTGAGGTAGTGGCAGGTACTATTCTCGTCAACTCCTTTCCAGCTTCAGTATTATTTGATTCTGGTGCATCGCATTCATTCATGTCTGCACGATTCGCGACACAGATATGGAGCCCGAGTCATTATCAGTGAAGCTCAATATACTTACTGGTAATGGTCTTGTGGGGATAGATCGAGTGTTTTCCTCATGTCGGATCGTAGTTAGCGGTAGAGAGTTCTCCGCTAGATTCATAGAATTCCCTATGGCAGACTATGATGTAGTCTTAGGCATGGGTTGGTTGAGGAACCAGTATGCTAGGATAGACTGCCATGTTGGCAGGGTTATCTTTAGTATTCCAGGCGAGCCAGAGTTTTTATTTTCCAGAGGCGCGGTGGAGCCATCCTCCCCAGTGTTGCGGATGGCAGTAGCAGCAGTGCAGTTGCCCCGGATAGTTGAAAAATTTCCAGATATTTTCCCAGAGGAACTTCCAGGGATGCCGCCAGAGCGGGAGATCGAGTTCACTATAGAATTGATCTCCGGGACAGCACCAGTATCAGAAAGAGTCTACAGAATGGCGCCTTCAGAGTTGGAGATTTTGTACAAGATGATTGAAGAACTCAGGACCAAGGGATTCATTCGTGCAAGTGGATCGCCTTGGGGAGCCCCGATGCTTCTTGTGAAAAAGAAGGATGGTACGTCCAGGCTATGTGTAGATTATCGTACCTTGAACTCAGTGACAATCAAGAACAGATACCCTCTCCCGAGGATAGATGACTTGTTTGATCAACTCAAAGGGGCTTTAGTGTTTTCGAAGATAGACTTGCAGTCAGGATACCACCAGATCAGAGTCAGAGAGCAAGACATCCCGAAGACAGCTTTCCGATCTAGGTATAGACATTGGGAGTTCCTTGTTATGCCCTTTAGAGCGACCAATGCGCCAGCCGTATTCATGGACCTCATGAATCGCATTTTCATGCCTTACTTGGATCAGTTCATGATCGTGTTCCTAGATGATATCCTGGTCTACAGCAAGAGCGAAGCAGAGCATGAGCGGCATCTCAGAGTTGTCCTCCAGACGCTTAGGGAGCACCAGTTGTACGCCAAGTTCAGTAAATACGAGTTCTGGCTCGATCGCATTTCGTACTTAGGTCACATCATTACTCGAGGAGGAGTGGAAGTGGATCCCCAGAAGATTGTGGCTATCGAGACTTGGCCAGCACCTAGTTCAGTGGCAGAGGTTCGCAGCTTCCTTAGATTGGCCGACTACTACCGGCGATTCGTTTCAGATTTTACAAGAATTTCAGCGTCGATGACCCAGTTGACTCGTAAGGATGTGCCATTTGTTTGGACAGCAGAGTGTCAGGAATCATTCGAGAAGTTGAAGCGAGGTTTGATAATGGCTCCCATTCTCACACTTCCAGATGGGACCGAAGGATTCACAGTTTATTGCGACTCTTCAGGCAGAGGATTGGGATGTGTCTTGATGCAGCATGAGAAGGTAATATCTTATGCATCACGCCAACTTCGTGACCATGAGAAGACTTACCCGACCCACGACTTGGAACTGGCCGCAGTAGTGTTTGCACTTAAGTTGTGGAGGCACTACTTGTACGGAGATAGAGTGGAGATATTTACTGATCACAAGAGCCTGAAGTATGTTTTCACCCAGAAGGACCTTAATATGCGACAGAGAAGATGGCTTGAGCTACTGGTGGATTACGATGTGAATTTGCAGTATCACCCGGGGAAGGCCAACGTTGTAGCAGATGCGTTGAGTCGGAGAGCCGGAGTTTATTTCTTGACGGTGAAACCAGAGTTATTGGCAGATTTTCAGAAGATGGGGATTGAAGTGGTTCTTCCTTCCAGTGTGGCATTGATGGCCAGTCTACAGGTTCAGTCTAGCATAGTTGAGAGGATCCGAGTGGCGCAGTCTACAGATTCTAAGTTTCAGCGGCTCAGAGCAGAGTGTGAGGCAGGAAGAAGGCCAGAGTTGTGCATTCATGAAGATGGTACACTTCGACACGGCTCTCGTCTTTGTGTACCTAGTGGAGATATCAGACAGGAAGTCATGGCAGAAGCTCACAGTTCGTAGTATTCTATTCATCCCGGTGGCACGAAGATGTACCGTGGTATCCGTTAGTACTTCTGGTGGAATGGCATGAAGAGGGAGATAGCCCGGTTTGTCTCTCGTTGTTTGGTTTGCCAGCAGGTTAAAGCTGAACATCAGAGGCCCGCTGGACTTCTTCAGCCCTTGCCGATTCCAGAATAGAAGTGGGAGCATGTGACCATGGATTTTGTTACTAGATTGTCTAGATCCCCAGCTGGTCGAGATGCTATTTGGGTTATAGTTGACCGGCTCACGAAGGTGGCTCATTTTATTCCATTTAGAGTTGGGCAGTCAACGGCTCAGTTGGCAGAGATGTACCTCAGACAGATTGTCAGGCTTCACGTTGTGCCCGTCAGTATCACCTCGGACCGAGATTCAAGGTTTACGTCACACTTCTGGCATAGCTTACAAGAGAGTTTGGGAACTCGTCTCCAGTTCAGTTCAGCATATCATCCGCAGACAGATGGTCAGTCAGAGCTCACAATCCAGACTCTTGAAGACATATTGAGGTCTTGCACACTTGACTTTGGTGGTTCGTGGGAGGATCACCTGCATCTTGTAGAATTCTCGTACAACAATAGTTTCCAGGCCAGTATCCAGATGGCTCCGTTCGAGGCTCTGTATGGTAGGAAGTGCAGATCCCCGCTAGCATGGGATGATGTCGGAGAGAGGCAGATGCTTGGTCCAGAGATGATTGCCCAGACAGTTGAAGTGGTCAGAAGGATCTGGGATCGTCTTCGAGTTGTCCAAGATCGCCAGCGGCATTGGGCCGATGCTCATCGGCGTCCCTTAGAGTTTGCTATCGGCGACCATGTATTCCTTAGGATCTCGCCTAACCGCAGCGTCATTCGCTTTGGCGTGCGGGGAAAGCTTAGTCCTAGGTATATAGGGCCGTTCGATATCCTGGAGCGAGTAGGAGATGTATTCTATCATCTTGCGCTTCCGCCGTCGCTAAGTGAGGTGCATGATGTATTCCATGTGTCCCAATTACGATGGTACATCCCAGACTCGAGCCATATCCTAGACCATTCGGAATTGGTCATTGGTACCAACCTTTCGTATGAGGAGAGGCCCGTGTCTATATTGGACCGGAGAGAAAAGATACTCAAGAACAAGACTATTAGTTTAGTCCGGGTTGCTTGGGGTCATCACTCTCTAGGTGAGTCAACATGGGAGCGTGAGGACGACATCCGATCGCGATATCCCTACCTGTTTGACTCATAAGGTATAATGTCTTCCTTATGCCTTATGCCTTCCGTCCTTGCTTGCATGCGTGATTGTTTGATTGACTGCTTAGTATAGCTTGCATATGAATAGTATAACTTGTCCTTGTCTCTCTAGCCCCTTGATTAAATTCCGAGGACAGAATTCTTTTAAGGTAGGTAAAGTTGTAACACCCATATCTTGGAATACGTATTTTTGATCAAGCCTGCATGTATCTTGGACCTGTATTTCATTTTCTCAGATTCTGGCCTGTAATTGTATTTTGGCTCGACTTGCAGATTTTGGTTTTCTCGTAAAATGAGTTTTTGCATGACTTGGTTTTATTTTGTGGAGGAGAATTGGTTTAGTTTGGTTTGGTTTAGTTTGGTTTAATATGCATGTAACACCTTAGCCTATGCTCCACCCTCAACACAACACAACCACCCTCATTAAAACCCTACCAACCTTTTCTCTCTCCTCATAACTCTTTCATTTATTTTCTCCATCTTCTTCTTCTTCCTTCCTCTACACAACACCGAACACCATAGGCAAGTGCACCTTGCCACCACATGAGAACCACATTTTATTTGTTCATTAGCTAGATTAGGCCATGGTGATCAACATTAGTGCTTGACATTTTGTGATTTGGAGTCTCCTTTGTTTTAGATCTAAGTTTTCTCTATTTTTGGATTTACATGGTTTTGATCTATTTCAGTTGGGTTTTTGTGGGTTTTGATGCTTCCATGTGGAAGAGAATCCAATTTTACTCAAGTTAGACCTTTGAAAATCTAGATTTGGCTTTGATTTGACCAAGATATAAAGAACGGAATTCTTGGTGTTCTTGAAGAGTTCCTCTCGGCCTGGAGTAGCAGACTGCAGCCTGCGCTCTTTAGCGCAGTGCTGGAATGCGCATCCTCCTCTCGGCCTGCGCTCTTTAGTGCAGCGCCGATCGCACAGCTTGCCCCATGGTGAACTGCGCTCAACCCCAGCGCGCAGGGACTCTTGCGCAGTCTGCTAATGCGCAGTCCACTCATGCGCAATCTAACCCTACGCGCTTGGACCCTGCGCACTTCACCCCTGCGCAATCTGACTCATGCGCCATCCATCCCCGCGCACTTCACTCATGCGCAATCTGACCCCTGCGCCAACCAGCTCATGCGCCATCCATCCCCTGGCGCACTTGACTCATGCGCAATCTGACTCCTGCGCAACCCGACCCCAGGGACCCTTGCGCAATCTGTCCAAACATGGAGATTTGGTTTTATTTTTTCTTAAGCTTGGCTCTTCTATAGCCCTGTATATTAATATTTTATTAGATATTTTACGTCCATTTTATATCCTTACGCCTTTTGTCATGAACTTGATTTTACTTAATATGTTTGGAATGACTATTGTACATGGCATGATATGACAAGGAACTAGCATAACACGATAGTGACCCGTAGTGGTGCACTCCTGACATAACCAACCTGACATGATAGTGGCCCGTCATGGCGCACTCCTGACAAGTACCCTGACATGATTTATCTTGATGCTGTTGCGACGGCTAACTTGACTCGTATAATCAACTTGACGTCGTGGGTGTTCCTGCTTGCTTGCTTGTGCAATCCACTTGTCTTGTCTTGCATCATGTCTAGGACGTGACTCCCTGGTTTCCCACGGTCAGGGATTCGCACTGAACATGGATTAGGCTAATGACTAGATCTAACTATAGTTCATCGAGAATTTCTAGTCACAGGTAATCTTGTTATCTGGGCGCTCTTAATTGGACTTGTAGCTTGCCGATGAGTAGAGCACATTTCCAGCGCACTGACATGTGTTGCACCTCTAAGTCACCTAAGGGTATATCGTCTCCAGGGCGATGTACCCAACTATACTCTCAACCCGCGGAAGGATAACTGGATGGTCTGCAGGGCATGGGACTGGGAAATTCTTATTGCATCTTGTTAGTAATTAAGGCTTGTGATAACCCTAGTTAGTTAAGTAGTAAGCCGTAGTAATTGCTTGGCCGCATTATGAATGGAGCATTTGTCAGTCCAAACGGCATGACCAAGAATTCAAACTGCCCATACTTGGTGTTGAACGCCGTCTTGGGAATATCCTCCTTCCTGACCTTGATTTGATGGTAGCCTGATCTGAGATCTATCTTTGAAAATACCTTGGCTCCACTCAGTTGATCAAACAGGTCATCGATCCCGGGCAGGGGGTACTTGTTCTGGATGGTGATGTTGTTCAGTGCCCGGTAGTCGATGCACATCCGCACAGTTCCATCCTTCTTGGGCACGAAAAAAACTGGTGCTCCCCAGGGTGAAGCCCCGTCTATGATAAATCCTTGCGACTTCAGCTCGTCGATCTGATCCTTCATCTCCTTAGCCTCCTTGTGGTTGACTCTGTAGCATCCCCGGGAAATAGGGGAAGAACCGGGTACTAGATCGATGGTGAATTCCATACCTCGATCCGGCGGCAATCCTGGAAGACTATCTGTAAAGTCGTCCATAAATTCCGCAATGATAGGGTGAGGAGGCCCGGGTTCTTTGGTGATAGAGGAGTAGGAAATACTCTTCATATCTTCCGGAGATCGAGAGATTTCAAACTCCGGTTCTCCTGGTGGGCTGAAGATTACACATCCTCGGTGACAATCTATCAGCGTATGCTGTTCACTTAACCAGTCCATCCCTAGGACTACATTATAGTTGGACAGGGGCATCACTAGTAAAGGTGTTGAGAACTGATGGCCAGAGATGGTTATGGGACAATTACAAGCTTCAGTGATGGGTATAGGTCCACCACCGGTCATAACTCTACTAATCACCTTGCTAAGTCCCGAGTCTATGTGGTGTGCAGACATAAACTTTGATGATATAAAACTATGTGATGCACCCGAATCAAATAATGCTAGAACAGGATGTGAAAACACATAAATAGAACTTGTGATGACATCTGCGGTGGGTTCATGCTCTGGCTCCTGCTCATCAGCTGCTAGAGCAAAAGCTCACCCAGTCTTCTGCTGGTGCTGTCCAAACTGTTGTTGCTGAGTAGGTAGGGGAGCTCTTTGCTGGTTGGTTCCGGTCCGGTGGGCTGACATGGGACAGTCCTTCACTTGGTGGGTGGCAGACCCACATACTAGGCAGTGTCCTAGCCTCTTCCTGCAGATGTTCGACTGATGCCATGGCCTCTTGCAATAGTCACATACAGGGATCTGCTTCTGGTGTGCTCTGTCATTGGTTCTCGCCTGATGATGATGCTACTGGTGGTGCGAGGGCCTGTTGCTGTTATTGTTGGGCCTCTTCTGACTACCCTGGAAGTTGCTAGTTCCAGGATACTCCTTTTTGGATCGAGAAGGCTGGCTCTTCTCCACGTCTTGAGCTCGGATCAGGATCCTCTCATAAGTCTTAGCGCCACCTGCGATCACAGGGGTGCGAATCTCTTCTCGTAAGCCATACCTGAATCGCTCAGCACGATCCTTGCGGTCAGCTACCAGGTTCTGGGCAAAACGGCTTAGTCGGCCGAACTCTGCCGCATACTCGCTGACCGTCATGTTTCCCTGCTTCAAGTTCTGGAATTGCCTTTCCATCTCCTGCATCTCAGATGTTGGAAAGAACTTTCTGCGGAACAGCTTCTTGAAGGTGTCCCAGTTGAGCTGCTTGTCCTGGAGTCGGGGTTCATTCCGATACCAGGTGCTCGCCACATCCTATAGTTGGAATCCTATAGCTTCAGTCTTGAGGTCCTCCGGGAGTCGAGCGACGCTCAAGAGACGCTCTATATGGTCTAGCCATTCATCGGCGTAGATGATACCCTCAGTTCCTTTGAAAGGTCGAGGGTCCTGCTTCTTAAAGCTTTCTATATCTTCGACCTTCATACAATAATACGCCTCTAATCAAAAGAATGGCCTTAATGAAATATAACTTAACTCCTGAATTATGCTTACCTTGGCAGGTCGTGGCTCTGATGAAGTGGTTCTTCCTCTCTCGAGGGCAGCCATAGCCACATTATGGGCATTCTCCATGCCTTCTCTCATAATCGCGGTCTGCTCGCGATGGGCTTCAGCTTGGGCAGCAGTCTGCTCTCTGTGGGCTTCTGCTTGAGCTCTCTGTGCTTCAAGCACTCCTCGTAGCATTTCCGCTAGGTCAGTGGGATCCACGGGTACTGGTGGGACAGCTGGTGCGGCCACTACCGCAGGGGTCTGTGGCTCAGCCTGGGATTGCGCAGGTTCCACCGTTTGCGCTGTAGAAGCGTAAACAGGCCGGGGAGCTGGTGCAGCATGAGGACGGTCTGTCAGCTGCAAGGGAGGTGGGTCCCGGCGTGCTTGGGAAGCGGTGTGATCAGTTGATGACACCTCATCTTCAGCAGGGCCGGATCGGGTAGTCTTTCCTTTGGCCATGATCTGGAAGGTTTAGGGTACATACATAAGCAAGGTATCCTACAAGTCTATAATCAAACAAAAATATTTATTTATATAATTCGGTCCTATGTCGTGACAAATCAATGTTCTAGTGTTCTAATTATTTCTAGGTAAGTTTTCCTAAGTTGTTGTAGGAACGACCTGCATGGGCCACCACTGAAAATATGTCACGACCCGATCCCAAATAATTGGGTCGAACCGGATCATGCCCAGCCTGCACCGTTGTTGAGACGGCGGCAGTAAGCTGTTCCAATAGCAGGTAACCATACAACAACAACAACTATATTTGTCACAACTCAACATCGGGAAATGAAACTTTATTAAACTTGAAATTTAAATACAAATAGGAAAATGTTCTGAAATGAAATAACAGAAATGAAAATAACAACAATGCAAAAAAAGAAAAACTATCTATCAGCCGGATCATCGGCCTCAAAGGATTTGACTGGAGAGGTAGAAGACTTCGAGACAGGAAATCAGAATCGTCCTCGAATTCCTACATTCGAGAAATTGACTCAGATTCCAGGTTTACCAATCTAGCTACGCTAGTTGAAATCTCTATTTGTGTCCTAATCTAATTTTAATTCTTTATTAAACAAAACACGAAAACACGATTATTTGTGCGTTGATTTAATACGGGGAAAAAGATCATTTTAAACTTTTTATTTGAAAAACTTCGTCGCTACCAGATTAATTTATTAAAGCTTTGTATTTTTTCATAATTTAAAATTATAAAGCTAATTTCTTATTTAGTGAGAAATACATGATTTTTAATTAAATAAAAACTTGTCAATTTTAGGTGAGAAGATATTAATTATTTTTATACGAAAATACTTTTTATTTATTTTACTCGTTTAACACAAAAACTCGCAAAACCAGAAATAACTAAAATCTACGCTACCAATTACAGTTACAGACCGCAGCCAGCTAGGCTTATGTCAATTACAATTTATTTACATAAATTGAAATAAGACAAAACTGTCGTTAGTCCTAAACTTTAAATATGAATAAAATATGATCAGAATTAAATAGTAAAAATAAAGATAAAATATAGAGTCTCAGATATGGTCCAATCCTCAACTGGGCTAATGCCTCAACGTCCGGGCGAAGCCGGTTTCGTTTGCACTTAGCCGGGTCCATTGACCGATACGGTCGTCACCCAAATCCAAATATTAAATAAAATTCCGAAATCCGTTTTAAATTCATTTTTAAAATAATCTAGAATTTACGGAAAAATTCGGCAGCATCTCCTCTGTTTTTGGTCAACCCAAAAACTGGGAAATAGCGCCGATACTTTCCTGCAAATCCCAAACCAGGGAAAAACCCGAATTTATATATATTTGAAATCCACAACCAATCCACAGAATAATCGGAACGACCCGAAATAATTTTGGAAGTCCGATTCCAATCCCACAAATCACAGAACGCTATCGGAAAAATTCGGAAAGCTAAAACATACCAAAAATCAATTCCCGAAATATTCCGGGAATCCAAAATAATCTACAGAACCTTTCCGAAGGTTCCGAAAAAATACGACGTCGCTAAAACCGAATTCCCAAAAGGGAATCGGAGACCATTTTTCATCATCGACTAAAATAAAATGAGCGGGACAGGGGTTATACCTCGGGTTACTCGGCTAGAGCTCTCAGATGAATAATAGAAAGAATATAGGACTCCGAACAGCGAAATAATTCCCGAAACAGCGCTGGAACAGCAGCGACCAGCAGCGTCGTTGCCAAAAATCAGCAGATCGGGAAGAGCGCGGGCTAGGGCACGCGCCTAGGTCAGCGGGGAGCCAGCCAGGGGAAGTTGGCCAGAGAGAAAGTCGGCCAGAGGGCGCTGCCAGGGATGCGCAAGGGGGCGAAGGGGCTGGAGGCCGGCCGGAGGGGGTCGCCGGCGGGTTTCGGCCCGGAGGGCGCGCTGGCAGCGCGAAGGGGGTGGCGCGGCTGCGCCGGTCGGCCTGGAGGAGGCGACGGCGCACAGGGGCACGCGGGCTCGGGTGGCCGACAGGGGTCGGGCCGGGGAGCTCGGCGGTCGTCGGATAAAGGGGCCGCACGGTCGGGGGTACGGGGCTCTGGCGTTAAGGGAAGGGAAGAAGAAGAGGAAGAGGGTTTGATGGTGAGGTTGCTTCTCTTGAGAGTGTGGAGGAGGAATTGCTTGTGAGGGAAAAGAGAAAGGTGAAGGAATAAATGGGAAGGGTGCTGGAGTTAGTCGTGAGTGAAAGAGGGGGAGTTGTGGTGTGGAGGAGTTTGAGGGAGAGAAAATAGGGGAAGAACGTGTAAGAGAGGGTGGGGGTTGTGCTGGTCCTCGTGACCAGCACAAGGAAATATATATATATATATATTAATTAATACTAACCCAATCAGGATTTAAAAGGAGTTGGGTTCGGGCTCAGGCTCGGGTCTGGGTTCGGACTCGGGTCTGGGTCTGAATTCAAAAATCCTTGTTGTTAATAAATTTTGAAACAATTTAACACCCAAAAAATATAATAATAATAATAATAATAATAATAATAATAATAATAATAATAATAATAATAATAATAATAGATTTACTAAAATAATACTAAAAATACTAATATTAATTAATTATAAAAATATGGGTTTCACAATTGCCCACCACTGAAAGGGAACCGTTTGACCACGATATCCAAGATGACGTGTATTCAGTAATCTTTATATAGACAGGTGTCGTAGATAACAATGGCTTATGCATGCAGCATAAGTATTATTTATAAATATACAACAAAGGATATCGACCGTGGGTAAGATTTACCAAATTGGTGAAAAATATGAATTGCTTATGTTTCTCTCATCAATATGTGCTGCTCATGTTTCCTATCGTATATGAATTGTTAATAGACCCTAAGGCAAGATAGAAAGATCACAAATCAATAGTGTACTTCACATAATTTACTACTATTGATTTATGGTGATATTGGTTACGGTCGCTCACCAGTACATATGTGGCAATGTACTAATCCTTGTCTCCACAGGTGCTGGGAACCAAGTGGATAATCTTAGACGGTGGAGGCTTGATGTCCGACTCTTTAGAATCTTTATACCCCCTTGAAGCTTTCATTTGAAGAAGAAGGCATTTTGCTGAAGGTGGTTATTGTCGCATTTTTAATAAAGGGATATTATGTATGGAACAAGTTGTATCTCATTTTAATATTTGTGCTAGTTGTAAGCCAAGTTTGGTATTTCATATCGGCTGCTTGAGAGCCTTATGTTTTCCTATGCAAAGTTATCAATAGAAAGCTTATTCAAGTTCATATATATGTTATTCAATTTCTCTGTAAACTTGCTGCGAACTCTATTAAAAAATATCTCATTTATAAAATATACACGAGCATGCCTTGTACAAGTGTAACTCCAGACTTTTACGACATCATGCCTTAGCGAGGATGAACGATTTGGCGTGAATCAAAGTGAGGACGAACGATTTCCTAAATTGGGACGTGACACAATCTGACATTGCCTAGAACAAAAATGGTCACCATTGAAGAACAAAAATGACAAGTAGTCTTTAGGCACAAATTAAACAAACCTAACTCAATCAATACTAACCAAGTTGATATCAAAAAAATAAGACAAGAAAGGGTTGAAGAGAAGTGATCATGCTGGGCTCTACGTAAACTAGATATAAATTCAAAGTATGAGAATATTTGAGTAAAGCATCGTCTTTTCATCTTAGATGTTGGTTGTCATCATCCACTTGCTCCAAATTTCTGGGCGGTGGTTACTAGATCCAGTCATAGCCGAGGCATTGGTCAAGGTGACATATGAATAGCCACTGCACGATCTAGTCCCTCTTGATAAGAAACTCTTCGAGAAGATCCTAACCCCAGCGGAGCACCTGCTTGATGTAGATCATAGAGAGAAAGATAGAGAAGGATAAGTGAGAGAGAGAGAGAGAGAGAGAGAGAGAGAGAGAGAGAGAGAGAGACCCCTAATTGACTATAAAGAAAAAGGAAAATTCTGTAGAGAGAGTAAGAGCTAATTGGAAGAAAAAGTTATAGCACAAAAGTGAAACATAGCAGGAATATTAATTTTAGGATGATACTAGAAATGTTTTACTTTTATTATTTAATATTATATGATATTATAATGGTGTTGTTGAATACTTGTCTATGAAACTTCTAAAAAAATTATCATGGATGATGATAAATATTCCATTATCACTACACGTTTCAGTAAGGTGTCATCAATTTTTTTAATGACAGTTATTAAAAGTATCGTTAATAAAGTGACATTATTAACTATTTTTGTTGTAATGGAGAAAGAGCGAGGATATAGGCATTTTAATTGTTCAAGCATGGTATAACAGGGTTCAAATCATGATATCAAGGGAGGCATAAAACCTTGTCACGTCCAGTATTTGTCACAACCCGCACCTATAAATTGAGACATGAGTTATGGGTTCGTCCAGCCTACACCGCAGTATCGAGGGTAACACTATCTAAACCTTAATAAGTCCATTCAATGAAACAATACAGTTTTATATATTCAATTCTTCAGAATAAAATGTGAACAACAAAAGTATACTCAATCACATCGCAAAAGAGGCAGAAAGAAAATAAATGTAATAAATAATCTCTCAGAATCAAAGAGTGCTAATTTCCAAATCTAATAATCCAAGCCAAAAGTAATCTTCAAAAGAGAATAAATAACCAATATGGTTTCCAGAGACAAATATTGTCAAAGCTAAAATGTAATCTAATTTAAGTTAACTAATCTTCTGTAGATAGCAATTTTGCTAAGTTTGCCTCCTGATTACCCTGTATGTCAAGATCAGCCTCTCCTATAGTATGCTCAGGAAGACCATAATAAGTGGGCCATAAGTCTTGAAACTCATCACCAAAAAATAGTTATCCAGTCAGGATTGGAACAAATACATACATGACAAGTTATTCAAAACATTATAGAAACTACAAAACAAGAAATGACAAATGTGAATAGAATAAATAGATAAAATTAACATCATGATATGACAAGTAGAAAGAAACAAGTAACCGCAAATGATCATGGTAAGTGACAACAAGACAATGATAAAATAAACAACTGTATCTACCTAAGTATTTTGAAATACCATGTTCGACGTAAATACGACACATCCCACATGAGATGTGCGACTGCTATCTGGCACGGTTAGACACGAGGGATGGAATAGGTACTTCACACATCTACTAAGGTATTTCTCCGCCCGACTAGTACTCATGGATTCAAGATACGATATGAGAGAGAAAAAGATAGCACAAACACGACAATCACGAATATAGTAATCACGAAACATGATAGCAAGCATAAAATCCATAATACTAACCACGTGTAACAAGCGTGTCCAAATTCAAGATTTGCATTTCTATAACATGTAACGGAGAAACTATCAAGAAATGAAAGCAATATGTGTAATGTACTTCCCCGGATTCCTGGGTTTGTGATACGGGGCAGGCACTGAGCCTGATTCGCAAAAACCTATATTAGAAATTAACTAGATCAATAAAGAGGTTTGAAAGACAATATCGAAACCTATTTATTCATGGTTAGGCCTCCTATGTTTATATACTTCTATATCTCTCCATATACATATACCTCTTTGCCACATGCCATTGGGGTTTCTAGGTTTGTCACCTACCCATTATTTATTAAATCCTTGAATTTACATTTCTATTAGGTTTCTAGCGATTTGTTTATAGCTATCCCGTAGAATTATATATATATATATATATATATATATATATATTTTATATATATATATATATATATATATATATATATATATATATATATATATATATATATATGTTGAGAGTCAATAAGGGACTTTTAGTCCCACATCGGAATATGTAGTATGTAGAGGAGCTAGACTCCCTATAAGTAGTGAAGTAGACCATCAATAAAATTATCCAACTATTATTTTCCACATGGTATCAGAGCCATAACTCTCTCTCTCTCTCTCCACAAAAAAAAAAGAAAAGAAAAACCATTTTTCCCCTCCCCCCAAGCCGTCGACCCGCTCCAGTCCCCCGACCCCACGCTGCCTCCTGCCCTACCGCTGTCGACCTCCCGCCCCCCCTCCAGCACCTCCCCCCTCCAACATCCCTGCCGCATCCCGCCCCCCTCCCTGTCACACCCCGCACCCCCATCCAGCAGTACCCCGTCACCCCACCCCGCCCCCTCCTCCCTGCCGTATCCCGTCCCCCATCCAGCCGCACCCCGCCCCACCATCCAGCAGTACACCGCCCCCTCCTCCCTTTCCCTCTCTCGACATGGAAACCCTAACCCTTGCCTCTCTTGACATGGAACCCTAACCCTAGCCCTAGCAGCCCTATCCAAACCCTAACCCTAACCCTAGTCGTCCAAAAAAGGGCATATTTCGAGGATAGATGGCTGCTAAATGCTTTATTTGCACCTTCTGATCCTCGCTTACGCCGTTTGGAACTAACAAATGCTTTATTTGTTATTCCTTCTTCACATCGGGATCTCTACGGAGACTGATCATGTCTTCTCTGGTGTCCTGACGTGTTCACTTTACATGCGCGCGCCGGTGCTGGCCAAGTTAGTAGCGCATTCGTAAAGTCTATGACGTCAAAGAAGACGATGAAGACGATGAAGATGACAAAGTTGGGGAAGTTGCCGACTCCGACGTCGAAGAAGCCGACGCCGACGCCGACGCCGACGCCGACGCCGAATAGGGTTCACAGTTGACGAAGCCATGGATTCGATCAGTGGCAAACTGACGGCCGAAGAGATGAAGGCCTTGGTTGATGATATCTTATCAAAAAGATTAACCGAGACAACACCACGTGTGATCCATACTGATGTGGATCCATCACCTTATAAAATAGGGAAATTGGAGAAGCTGGAGACGAAGTTGGAATGAACGTCCAACTACTTGAAGTGGTCGCGGCAGGCGATGCGGACACTGAAGGGACGTGGCTTGGTTGGCTATGTCACTGGCCAAGCCAAAGCGCCAGCCGATCACTCCGCCAAGGAGTTTGCTGTTTGGGAGATTGTCAACAACGTCGTGGCTGGGTGGTTGACTGCCTCTTTAACCGACCAGGTGTCGGGCAATGTCGAGGCCATGGAGGCTGCTGCTGATATATGGCAAACTCTAAAAGATATGTACTCCGGCTCCGACAACCCTATACGAGTCTTTCAACTGCAAGATGAACTCGATAGGATGGCCCAAGACGAACGTACCATTTCTGAGTACGCGGCCCTGTTGAAGAAGTACTGGTCTGATCTGGATCATTATGATCCTCTTGGGATGGAAGATGCACAAGTCGAACCGGCATTCGCGAAGAACTTTCAGACGTTCCTGGCTTATATTTTCCGGCAGCGTATGATGAAATTTCTGAAGGGACTACATCCTGTATTTGAGCAGAGACGGAATATCCTCCTGTCCCAACCCACGCTTCCGACCTTGGAAGAAGCTATAGCCGTCATGACACAGGAAGAAGCTCGACTGAAGTTGATGCCCAACAAGGGCTCCTACCAGGGGGAGCAAGTCGCAGTTAAAAAGTCTGCCCTTGCTGCTTTCAATCATCCTCCATCTATGGGTGGTGTTTGCCACAATTGTGGTGACTCCGGACATTACATCCGCTTTTGTCCAAAACCCTTGCGCAATCAGTCTAATGATCGAGGACGGGGTCGTGGGGGCCGACGTGGTAGTAGAGGAAGATATGCTGGTAGAAGGGGCGGACACAAATCAAATCTGGCGGAGGAAGGGGGAGAGAATCAACTGGCTGAAATAACCCCGCTTGAGCGGGAGTTCCTTGAGAAGTTGCGAGGCACAAAGCTGGGTTCGGCCGCCAGTCCTGGGGCGTCTTCAACCTCGGGAGATCACATCACTTGCTTTGCCCAAACCAGCACTGATGATTCTGCACGTGCTCTTGCATCTATCCATCAGCCAGGATGGATTATGGACTCTGGGGCATCTCGCCATGTCACGGGGTCCCGTGGTGCGTTTCAGGAATATACTCACCTACCATTGTTGGAGAGTATTCAGACCGTTGATGGTACATCCAGCCCTGTAATGGGTAAAGGCACTGTCGCATGCATCCCTTCCATCACTCTAACCAATGCCCTACATGCTCCGTCTTTTCCTGTCAATCTCCTATCCATTAGTGCCATTATACTTGATCTTAACTGTACTGTTTCCTTTGACATTCCTCAGGTGACTTTTCAGGAGAAAGGGACAGGACGACGACTTGGGACTGGCACATGGCATAAGGGGCTGTGGTATTTAGACAGGACTGGACTGGACAACGCATTGGCATCCTTGGTAGCAGACGCACCACCAGAAGCTTCCTGTCGCAGTGTTGAAGCCGACTTGCTACTCCACCACCAGCGTGTCGGTCATTCTTCTTTTAAAGTTATTAATCGAATGTATCCGTCCTTATATCAAAGGGCTAATAAAGAGAAGTTATTTTGTAATGCTTGTGAGTTGGAAAAACATACCAGAAGCACGTATGTGAGCACGGGGAATAGGAGTTCAGCTGCTTTTGACATGATACATTCGGACGTATGGGGCCCTTGTCCTACAACTGGTATTAACGGCTTTCGATGGTTCGTCACCTTTATTGGCTGTTATACCCGCGTGACATGGGTCTATCTTATGAAGAATAAAAGTGACGTCCTTGAGGCCTTTCAGGACTTTCATCGACGGGTGGAAACACAATATGGCGCTAAATTAAGTGTTTTCGGTCAGACAATGGAACGTAGTATACTAATAAGCGAGTTGCTGAGTATTTTTCCACTCATGGAATACTTTATCAAACTTCATATGCTTATACTCCGGCCCAAAATGGTGTGGCGGAACGAAAAAACAGAAACCTGCTGGAAGTCGCACGGACGATGATGCTGGCTATGAATGTCTCGAAACACTTCTGGGGCAGGCTATATTGACGGCCTCTTATCTTATCAACAGAATGCCATCTCAAGTATTGGACTGGAAGACATCGTTGGAAATTCTTACTGGGGCAACTACATACACTGTTCCACCAAAAGTCTTTGGATGTGTGTGCTTTGTCCAAGATAATCGGCCAGGCGTTGGCAAATTGGATCCTAGGGCAGTTAAATGTGTCTTTGTCGGTTACACGGCGACTCAGAAGGGTTATGCCTGTTAGAGTCCAGTCGAGCGGAAGATGTTTGTAAGCATGGACATTACTTTCAGATAACTCGAACCATACTATGGTTCGAATGAAGGTTCAGCATTTGGTGACACATCTAACACAGATGGTGTTAGATGTGGGAGAGATAATAAGCCCAAATGTGGTCGTCGGATCGGTTCCGTGTCCAGTTATAGAAAACTGGACGAAAGGGGGAGAGCACAGTGACTCAGATACAGAAAATGAAGAAGAAGATCCATATGTTACGCAGGGGGAGCAGCAGACAAGGGAAAAGGAGCTCCAAGTCTATAGAAGGAGACAACAGAAGTCCAGTACTGTGCCTATGCCATGCCCTGTGCCTACTGTACCAAGTCCCTCGTCCACTCCTGCTCCAACTCCTGAAGATGTTGCCCCCGCACTGAATCACTCGGATTCTGATGCGGATCTCTCCGACTCGAATGGTATGATCTCTCCACCACCTATTGCTCCCTTAAGGAGATCTTCTCGCATCAATACGGGTAAGGCTCCTGTTCGTTTTGATGATTACGAACATGACATTGCCAACTTCTTGTCTTATTCTAACATTTCTTCGAATTATCGAGCCTTCATTGCATCGTTAGACTCTACTTCGTTGCCCAATTGTTGGCAGGAAGCAAAGAAAGATCCAAGGTGGAAAGCTGCAATGATGGAAGAACTTGGAGCACTGGAGAAAAATAAGACATGGGAGGTGGTTCCATTACCCAAAGGAAAGAAAGTTGTGGGATACAAATGGGTGTACACAGTGAAAGAGACGCCAGAATGAAAAGTAGAGCGGTACAAGGCGAGGTTGGTTGCAAAAGGATTCACACAGTCATATGGAATAGACTATGATGAGACGTTTGCCCCAGTAGCAAAAATGAGCACCGTAAGAACTCTGGTCTCCATTGCAGCGAACTATGGGTGGAAGCTGTACCAGCTAGATGTGAAGAATGCTTTTCTTCATGGGGACCTGCAAGAAGAAGTATACATGGAGCTCTCACCAGGGTGCTACGCGACGGAATCAAACGGAGGGACGTCGCAAGGAAATGTGTGTAAACTGAAGAAGTCGCTATACGGGCTCAAGCAATCTCCTCGAGCCTGGTTTGACAGGTTCAAAAAGGCTGTTACAGGCATGGGATACCGTCAAACAAATACAGATCATACGGTCTTCCTCCAGCATGCAAGAGGCCACATCACTATACTTGCTGTATATATGGATGATATAGTGATCACAGGTGATGATGAAGTCGAGATCACTAAGCTGAAGTCAAAACTCGCGAAGAAGTTTGAAGTGAAGGATTTAGGAGCGATGAGGTACTTTCTAGGTATCGAGGTATGTGAAGGCGAACAAGGAATTGTTCTCTCACAGAGAAAATACACACTAGATTTGCTGAAGGAGACATGGATGCTGGGATGCAAAGCAGCAGTCACTCCAATTGACCAGAAGTGCAAGTTGGAAGCAGAAGCAGGAGAGCCCGTTGATCGTGAAAGATATCAAAGACTTGTAGGGAGATTGATTTATCTGGGACACACTCGCCCTGATATCTCATTTGCGGTGAGTGTAGTGAGTCGCTACGTGCATGATCCAAGAAAGGGTCATATGGAAGCAGTATTTCAGATCTTGAGATATCTGAAAGAACGCCGAGAAAGGGGCTATGGTTCAAGAAGAATGGACGCATAGAAGTTGAGGGATATTGTGATGCAGACTGGACGAGCTGCATAGACGACAGAAGGTCTACCACGGGATACTGTATTTTTGTAGGAGGAAATCTGGTCTCATGGAGATACAAGAAACAGTCTGTGGTAGCACGGTCGATAGCTGAAGCAGAATACAGAGCAATGGCTCTGGGAGTGTCAGAGTTGCTGTGGGTAAAAGCGTTGCTGACAGAGTTGAAGCTAGATAAGGGAGCACCATTACGTCTTCTGAGCGATAGTCAAGCTGCAATAAGTATAGCCAACAATCCAGTTCAGCACGACAGAACGAAGCACATCGAGATTGATCGATTCTTCATCAAGGAGAAGCTGGAACAAAGGATACTGAAGATTGATCATGTCCGCTCAGAAGAACAAGTTGCAGACTGTCTGACTAAGGGTCTTAGTTTATTAAGTCTGTCGAAGCTATGTAACAAGATGGGGATGATCAATATCTATCGCCCATCTTGAGGGGGAGTGTTGAGAGTCAATAAGGGACTTTTAGTCCCACATCGGAATATGTAGTATGTAGAGGAGCTAGACTCCCTATAAGTAGTGAAGTAGACCATCAATAAAATTATCCAACTATTATTTTCCACTATATATATATATATATATATATATATATATATATATATATATATATATATATATATATATGTTACTTCTCTATTTTCTCTTGTACAACTGCAACCTGACAACTCTGTTAACACATCACTACAAGAGAATGTGTTTTTTCCGACGCTGTTCCTTCTGACATTTACGAAAATGTCGGCTTAGACAAACATATACCATTGTTTGAAAACAAACATTGAGAATACCTGCGTACGTTTTGTTTAAACGTCGGGATATTTTCCAACGTTTTGTCATAAATGTCGTTTATTTGGAAAGTTTTTGAACTTTTTTTAAGTTTTTCCTATCATTTACATTTAAGTCAGTTTATAAATTTTTTTTCGACAATTGGATCTAAACGTTGGAAAGCGTATACAATTTGGCAGGTGGATGACCGACAAAATGCCTAACAATTATATTTGGGAACGTGGTTATATGGTCAATATTCGGCTCTAGCGTTGATGAGGAACCAAGTGGACGAGATGACCAAGATGATTAGAAAAATTTATATTTTATTTTCTGCGATTGATTCTTTGAAGTTTGGAGTTTCATTTTCTTTAAACATGTACCTTAGTGAATTTTGGTTTTGTATGCCCTTACTTTGGTGAATGCCATGAGGCAAGAGGTTCATGATCAAAACTTACTTAAAATTTTTTGTGGCCTTAGATAAAGATAATGTTGTTACACATAAGATTGAAAATGAAATTAATAAAAAATTGAGCATCAACGCTTTTGATATATTATTGAATACGACATATAAATACTATTAATAGGGCATGGGTGTCAAGTGACAGACAGATGTCCATAATTGTCAAACAGAAAATATTGATATAGAAGCAAGTCTGATATTTTATCATGTAATGGAAACATAAGCACTTTAAAGTTTCTCTATAATTTGAATAAACTTGACTCAGATTACATGAAGTCAATTTTAAACCTCTATTGGAGATATTATAGAATTATAGATCACATGTATAAAATAAAATCACCAATTTTGAATTGAGAGGTTATATTGTCTTTACATGATGACTTGATGTGTCCTTAGAGAGAGTATCCTTGAAGTGGCCACATGTCAAAAAGCTGAAACCTATAATGTCCTTTATCCTAAAATTAGATAATTCAAATCTAATATGTCACGTCGTAGCGAAAACCAGTTCAGGCATAACCCAGTAAGCCCAAATTAGATACAATTTCCAATAATCTCCTATATAAAAGCAAATGCATCAAAAGGAAGTTACCCCTAAAAAAGCTAATTTAGCATTGTCCACTAATCTATCAAATTCAGCATCCTCAACCTATTACCCAAAACTTTACAAACACACTCATATGCTCCACAAATAGGTCTACTGTGAAATCTTAACGTCACCTGACACATTAGAATAAGAGTAATAGTAGCATATTTTTTTAGCCATTTAATATCCAACATTATAAAGTTCATTAAGAAGATCAAAGCATCCTTCTCCAGAAGTTTGGCAAATCAAAAGAAGGAAACAATCAGATATATGGGCTTCATATCTGCAATCAAATTCATAACTATTATGTGATGCTCTTCTTAGGGGAAAAACTTCAGTCGAAAGCTTCTATATGCTTAAAGAAAATTCAACTAACGTCAAACATATCAGAAATATTATCCCGCAAAATCTCTCATCACCTACTGAAAGCCATCACCATGTCACCTTTATGAAAAATTTCCATATTATCAACGATTTAACCTTGTTAGCTTCTTCTAACATTAGCTAGATGTATTTCCGTTGAGAATCAATAAGGGACTTTTAGTCCCACATCGGAATATGTAGTATGTAGAGGAGCTAGACTCCCTATAAGTAGTGAAGTAGTCCATCAATAAAATCATCCAACCTTTATTTTCTACATGGTATCAGAGCCATAACTCTCTCTCTCTCTTCACAAAAAAAAAACAAATTTTTTTTTGCCGTCCCCCCTTCCCTTGCCGACCCCCCCCGACCCCCCCCTTACCGACCTCCACCACCCTCGCCGACCCAACCCCGACCCCCCCTCCGACCCCCCCGAAGCAGCAGCCCCCCGCACCACCACCCGACCCCCCCTTACCGTCCTCCACCAGCAGCCACCCGACCCCCCCCCGAAGCAGCAGCCCCCCGACTCCCCCCGGACCCCCCAACACCTCCCCCCAGACCACCGGCGGCCCCCCCAACTTTCCGACCTCCAGCGCCCCCCAACTTTCTGACCTCCA
Source organism: Iris pallida (assembly GCA_029216955.1). Lineage (NCBI taxonomy): Eukaryota > Viridiplantae > Streptophyta > Magnoliopsida > Asparagales > Iridaceae > Iris > Iris pallida. The sequence continues at coordinate 28,929 of JANAVB010004501.1, read as the reverse complement.
GCGGCACCCCCCTTCCCAAACCCTAACCCTAGCCACCACCATGTCTAACCCTAGCCTTTCCATCTACTACAAATCCTAGCCGTCAAAAAAAAGCGTATTTCGAAGACAGGCGGCTGTCAAATGCTTTATTTGCACCAACTCTGATCCTCGCTTATGCCGTTTGGAACTAACAAATGCTTTATTTGTTATTCCTTCTTCACATCGGGATCTCTACAGAGACTGATTATGTCTTCTCTGGTGACCTGACGTGTTCACTTTACATGCGCGCGCCGGTGCTGGCCAAGTTACTAGCGCATTTGTAAAGTCTGTGACATCGAAGAAGAAGACGACGAAGACAAAGATGACGACGAAGTTGGGGAAGTTGCCGACTCCGACGTCGAAGATGTCGAAGAAGACGACGAATAGGGTTCACAGTTGAAGAAGCCATGGATTCAATCAGTGGTAAAATGACGGCCGAAGAGATGAAGGCCTTGGTTGATGATATCTTATCAAGAGATTAACCGAGGCAACCCCACATGTGATCCATACTGATGTGGATTCGTCACCTTAAAAAATAGGGAAATTGGAGAAGCTGGAGACGAAGTTGGAAGGAACGTCCAACTACTTGAAGTGGTCGCGACAGGCGATGCGGACGCTGAAGGGACGTGGCTTGGTTGGCTATGTCACTGGCCAAGCCAAGGTGCCAGCCGGTCACTCCGCAAAGGAGTTTGCTGTTTGGAAGATTGTCAACAACGTAGTGGCTGGGTGGTTGACTGCCTCATTAACCGACCAGGTGTCGGGCAATGTCGAGGCAATGGAGGTTGCTGCTGATATATGGCAAACTTTAAAAGATATGTACTCCGGCTCCGGCAACCCTATGCGAGTCTTTCAACTGCAAGATGAACTCGATAGGGTGGCCCAAGACGAACGTACCATCTCTGAGTACGCAGCCCTGTTGAAGGAGTACTGGTCTGATCTGGATCATTATGATCCTCTTGGGATGGAAGATGCACAAGTCGAACCGGCATTCGCGAAGTACTTTCAGACGTTCCTGGCTTATATTTCGTGACAGCGTATGATGAAATTCCTGAAGGGACTACACCCTGTATTTGAGCAGAGACGGAATATCCTCCTATCCCAACCTACGCTTTCGACCTTGGAAGAATCTATAGCCGTCATGACACAGAAAGAAGCTCGACTTAAGTTGATGTCCAACAAGGGCTCCTACCAGGGAGCAAGCCGCGGTTGAAAAGTCTGTCCTTGCTGTCTTCAATCAACCTCCATCTGTGGGTGGTGTTTGCCACAATTATGGTGACTCCGGACATTACATTCGATTTTGTCCAAAACCCTTGTGCAATCAGTCAAATGATCGAGGAAGGGGTCGTGGAGGCCGACGTGGTAGTCGAGGAGGATATGCTGGTAGAAGGGATGGACACAAAGCAAATCTGGCAGAGGAAGGGGGAGAATCAACTGGCTGAAATAACCCCGCTTGAGCGGGAGTTCCTTGAGAAGTTGCGAGGCACAAAGCTGGGTTCGGTCGACAGTCCTGGGGCGTCTTCTACCTCGGAAGATCACATCACTTACTTTGCCCAAACTAGCACTGGTAATTCTGTGCGTGCTCTTGTATCTGTCCATCAGCCAGGATGGATTATGGACTCTGGGGCATCTCGCCATGTCACGGGATCCCGTGGTGCATTTCAGGACTATACTCACCTACCATTGTCGGAGAGTATTCAGACCGCCGATGGTCCATCCAGCCCTGTAATGGGTAAAGACACTGTTGCATGCACCCCTTCCATCACTCTAACCAATGTCTTACATGCTCCGTCTTTTCCTGTCAATCTTCTATCAATTAGTGCCATTATACTAGATCTTAACTGTAATGTTTCCTTTGACATTCCTACGGTGACTTTTCAGGAGAAAGGGACAGGACGACGACTTGGGACTGGCACATGGCATAAGGGGCTGTGGTATCTAGACAGGACTGGACTGGACAACGCATTAGCATCCTTGGTAGCAGACGCACCACCAGAAGCTTTCTGTCGCAGTGTTGAAGCCGACTTGCTACTCCACCACCAGCGTGTCGGTCATTCCTCTTTTCATGTTATTAGTCGAATGTATCCGTCCTTATATCAAAGGGCTAATAAAAAGAAGTTATTTTGTGATGCTTGTGAGTTGGAAAAACATACCAGAAGCTCGTATGTTGTTTGCCATGAAATATAAAAGAACAGAACAATTATCGGAGGACCGAACTTTTACTTCACGTTACAAACTCGCTTGTACAAAGAAAGCCTAGGGACGAAAACCTAGGTACATCAGTTTAAGTACAATTGTTTATTTTAGATTCTGGGGGGTGACGATAGAGGCTCGGGAAGGCGACGGCAGCCCTGCCTTACTCCTTGGACGATCGGTATGCAGCCTTGGCTCCCTGTGAAAAGGTGGTAGGCGTTGACGAAGGAATGCTCTTCTTGCTCATCTGTTGCTCTTCTGGCTTCTCTTTCTCTCTGTGTACTCCTTCTTTTTGATTATTGGGGGGGTCTCTCTGTATATACGTATTTTTCTCTCTGAAATTGTATATCTACAAGGGAATGGCACCTTGCTATTTATAAGTGGGATGTGATCATTAGGGTTGCCAATGATTAGCTTATGGAGATGGCGGCGGCTTGGAGATTGGTCCATCTTGGCCATTCGTTTTAATTATGATGAATCTGGCCATTAGGTGTAGATTACACCAAATCCCATGAGCAATTAATGCTGATTGGAATAAATCTTCCTTACGTCGATCTTCTGATATCTGCGAATAAATCAGATTTATTCTTCTGCCAAGTGTCCCAGATTTATTGGAGTTTGACCCAATTTTTAATGGCAGCAAATTTGAGGAATTAATCGGTTTAGGACACGTGTCCTAGGAGCTGCTGGAGGGAATCTGGACCGCATAAATAGTGAGCCGCATACGAATGTGAGCCGCATATGAATATGAGCCCACGTGTCAGGGCTGTGTGGGCAGTGGCTCTCACGTGAGTCCTCGAACCACAGGAGGGGTAATTCTTGTGGGCCGCATAGGTACATATCTGCTTGGGCCGCATGAAAAGTCCTCGCTCGAGCCGCATGAGCCTTACATGGCCTGAGCCGCATAAGATGGGTTCAGTCTGAGCCGCATAGGAAGTCCTTTGCCCGGGCCGCATGAGGCTCCTATGGACTGAGCCGCATAGGTTTTATTCTGAGCCGCATGAGAAGCGAGCCGCATACGAATGCCCACGTGGCATTTTTATGGCTCTGGGGGGATTTGTGTCAGAGATTTTCTTCCTCTTCCCTAGAGATTCATCATTATGGCAGAGCCATAATTACCTGCCTTTGGTGTCAGGGCTGTCAACTTTTCAGAGGGGACAACCGTCATAGCAATTAATGCAGCATGGATGGAGGGGGGCGCTATCAGGCCACGTGTCTTCTGAGCCGCATGAAATGCTTTGGGCCGCATAGCTCCTTGTGTCGCATGATTCAATGAACCGTATGAGTTTTCTGAGCCGCATGGATCTTTCCTGGCCGCATGAACCATTTCCTTTAGTATTTTCCATGCTTCTACAGGACCCCCTTCAAAGTTTTCAATTTGTAAAATTGAAATACTTTGAATAAGAAGCATGGCCAGGTTCCTCTAGCCGCATGTGGACTTCTGATCGCATAAAGTCTCGACCGCATGAATTATTCAGCCGCATAAATGACTTAGCCGTAGGAGACTGTCCAGACGCATAGCTTCTTGCCACGCCATTACTTTGCCACGTAGGGCAATCTTTAGTACTTGAATGCTGTTGATTTTTTTAAAGGCCGCTTTTTGGTGCGGGATCCGAGGAGTTTGGCCTTCATTTTCGGCGGCTTATTTTGATAACCGAAGAGTCGGTTTACGTGTGTGCACGGTGATCGAAACGCTCCGTCTTTGTTTATAAATACGGGCGACTTTAGCCGGAGGGACTTCTTTACCTTCTCTTTCGTTCACTCTTTTTCTTGTCTTCTCTTTCTGATCTTCCTTGTCCTCTCATCGAAGCAATGGCTCCTAAGTCTTCTAAAGTTATTTCTGCCGCCGCGAAGGACAAGAGAGCGACGTCCTCGTCAGCCGTTGAGCGTGAAGCGCCTGAAATGCCATCTGGCGTTCGTCCAGCCTTTAAGGGTAAGGGTTGCATTTGGATCTTGAGTACCCATGGCTCTGTCGCATATTTATGCGCAAGCCTCCTCCCAAGTTGCTAGCCGAGCCGCATATGCTGTATGGGCCGCATGACTTTTTCACGCCCGAACCGCATAGACAATGCCCCATGTTTGAACCGCAGAAAAGGGTTTAAACGCATAATGTCCCTCTGAACGGAGCCGCATATGTTCTTAGCAGGCTGAACCGCATAGCGTTTTGTGCCGCATGAGTTCTTCTGTTAGAACTGTGTATATTCGTCCGATCCGCATAAGCTATCGAGCTAGAGTCATATGGTACTTCCATCTGACTTGGGCCGCATGAGACTGTCTTGACTCAAACTGTACAGGCTTCCTCGACACTGTATTTCTTGGGACCCAACTGGACTGGAGCCGCATAAGACCCTATTGACCTGAACCGCATAGGCTTGCGAGAGTTTCTTCATTCATTCAGTAAATTTTTGTATAAGCCATTTTTTAATCCTGTTTCTTCTTTCTTTCCTCTTTTCTTTCTTTTCAGTGAACCTTCCAATCAACCCAGCAGGGGAGCTCCTTGTGGGTTCAGCTCAGCATGCCGCAAACGTGCAACTTGACGAGTTAATCCGTCGTATAGAGGATCAGCTTCCCACAAATGAGCCTAAGGAGAGAGTGGCTGCTATTAATAAACAACCCTTCCGCTTTCTTTGTTCGATGATGAATTCGGAAAAGTTGGATGGAGAATTTCGAAACCAGCTTTTCTCTTTGGGGACGCCCTTTTCATAAAGAACTCCAGATTGCTGGATATCTCGGAGCACTGGGATTTTTCTGTAGACGGGGTAGAGATTCATATCCCTGAGATGGAGCGGCATTATCCTCTCTCATGGTTTAACATGGTACCGTTGGGTAGGACTATGGTGGGCTCCCTGCTCCCACCCAACAGGGAATATTTGTGAGCAATATTCACTACAACAGACGCACGGGTTTAGTATGTGCGGGCAAGGAATCTGTGAGTCGGACCGTGACGGGGCTGCTCCCGGACACTTTTGTAAATACAACTGGCCCTAATTTTACCTTCACCCTAGCTGATACATTTCTGAATCATCTTGCTCACAAGGGGTCTTATCCCATAGGCAGGTTGTCGCTGCTGAATTGGATCAACCCCATTCCCACGTGGACTAATCTTACCTCATAGATTTTGAGGAAGTATGGGGACTTTCTTCAGGAGATTGATCTCTACTACGCCGTCAGGGGTACCTGCTACGGGTTGCCCATTAATAAGCCCTTGTTTATGGCTCTATTGGAGCTATATATCGGCGTACAGGGACTTTTTTTACCCCTGGAGGAGAACTAGGGCTGGCTCTACATGAAATGAATACTGTGTCTAGGCTGCCGTGGGGAAGTGAAGCTTTTGAAGTGTATACACGACGAACGAAGAACTCGAAGCACTGGACCGACAGTTTCCTGGTTTCGTTGCCGTGTATCAAGAACTGTTGTGTCATCACAGCGCCTGCCATCAGATGGCTATCAAGAAAGTAAATAGTTCGGAAGGGAACACTCCTCATACCAAGGCCTGGATTTTGTATCTTTTCAAGTTGCGTCCTTCCGGTCAAGTTTCATCTCGAACTCCTCGAACCCCAGAGGAGGTAGAGGATATGAAGTCGAAGGTCAAGAAGTCGAAGTCTACCCGTGACCGATTTGGGAGTAGCACTGACTCCCTCGGTTATTTCCATTATTTACCCGAGAGATGTCTGATAAGGCGATCTTAGCTGGGTTCTTGATGGTATGGCTACGCAACTGTGTAGTCTCGGGCGACGCGGGTTCTATAGAACGGATCAGCCGCCATTTCATTCTTCCTGCTGTAAAATTGGTCTTCAAGGTAAGACTGCCGCTCCTCCCGGCTATGGTGTGTAGCATACACCAAGGCCTTCGCGCCTTTTCATCCAAAGTTATTGCTCGTGATGTGTCGATGGACTTTAAACGGGTAGAATTACCCTACCACTACCTCATGGGGTGGTTATTGTTGCACTATCGATCGTTGATGAGGCCGGGACCTGATGAAGACGTTTCTGTTGATGACGCCTTCCCTTTCCGGTATCGTCATCAGCCTTGGGAACATGATACCATGCCGGCCTGCCGGAGGGCGTTGGCAAGAATTGATGGGCCCGAATTCTTCGTATCTCTTCCTAAGTTCACCCTCGGCGAAGTGAGGAGGGTATATGTTGACGGTGTTGACCCCCTCCCCCAACTTTTATATGAGAAGATGCTTCTTTGGTTGCGCACCATCCGTCCCGCGCACTTGGTGTATCATTTCCGGAATAGAGTATACCTGGAGCCTTATCTGCCCAGTAGATTTTCCCGTCAATTCGGGTATAGCCAATTGTTCCTGGATCGCCCTAGCGCTTGCTTAAGCTTCGAGGGCAGTGTGCTCGATGGTGTCCGGGCTTGGCATTATTATAATGCGACCCATACCCGAGGCAACTTCTCACTTCCTGATGCCAAGGTGGAGGGTGATATCTTGTATATAGCGGCCCTTTATCATGTTGCGGCGAGCAAACCCCCTATTAGTTTTGATATGAATACTAGCTTCATTACTGGCACCGGTTTGGCTGAGAAGCCAGAAGGGTCCAAGAAGAGGAAGAGGGGGGCGAACAGGGTTCCTGTGCCAGACTCAGAGTCCACTAGGGCGAATGGGGAAGACGACGAACAGGACACTGATGACTCATTTCATTCTTCGGGCGAGGAGGTTGGGAGTCAACCCCCTGTTGCAGGTGGAAAGGGCCGTGGGTCAATCGTCTGGTTTGTCTGACGAGGTGGTGGAGGATCAATCGTATGCAATACCCAGCCCTTCGCGTAAACGAAGCATGCGCGTGACTACCGCAGATGACCGAGCCCACTCCATGAAGCATGCTGCGGTAAGACATCGTAGGCTGCTTCTTGATGATGTGGATGATGTTCCTGAGGTGATTTGGACTCCTTGTTTCCTTTTTTCTTCTTCTATGTTATGCCTTAATTATTTGTTTCTTTTGCTCTTTTATAGGCGTCGGGTGAGCTCGTCCCTCAGGACCCACTACCGAGGTGATACGGTCCTGTCTCATTCAGTCAGTGGTGTGTGCACTGCTATCATCGCTGCTGGAGTGCTTCCGGCTGTGACCGAGGATTCCCACCGTGCTGGAGCCTCAACACAGGGGGATGGGGGCTTTACTGCGCCCATCCCTGAAACATCCGAGCTCCCACATGATGACTTTGTGGATGGGGAAACTATGCCGGCTATGAATGAGCCGTCGCCCCCACGCTCTCCCTGGTAATGCAAATCGAACCATAGCTCGTGAATAAGCTATGTGTTCTTGTCATTTTTTTTCTTTCAGATTATGTTGACTAATGGTTGATTTGGATGTTCAGATCTCAACCCTTCGTGCCAGTGATTGATGTTGCTAGTCACAACCTACTGGAGAGGGCCTGACAGAGCCCTTTGTGTCGAGGGGCCCTTGTCTGGGTCAAGCTCAGGGTCTCGGGTAGCGTGCAACTGGGACAAGAGGCGATGCCCCCTGTGTCCTCCTCTGCGAATGTAGTTTCGGGGTTAACCTTTCCTCCCTGCCGAGCATCCAGGCTCTTCGGGCGGCGAAGAGGAGTTAGCCGCCATCCAAGCATCCTTCCGTACGGAATTTGTTTCCTTGGTGGCGGGTGCAGTAACTTCTGAAGCTGCTCTTCCGGTATCGTCTGCCATTCTCCCTCTGACGCCGTCCTCTACGGAGGTCTTAGATGACGCGTTACAGGATGTGGTTGCCAGTTTCAATCGTCATTTGAAGAGAGGGGTCGAGGCAGCAGTAGAAAGGGGGACTCCCTTCACTCTGGCCCGTCGATGTGCCGGAGGTCAGATTGCCATCCTCAAGACACTCCCTGGAGGAGGGAATTGGCAGCGCTTTTGGAGTCGAAGCTATTAGAAGCTGATCGTCTCGTGGCCCAGTTTCGCTTGTTGCAACAGACTGATTTACCTGCGGCCATAAATCAAGAGCACAATTTTCTCATTACTGCGTGAGAAGGTGATGGCTGCCCGAAAATCGCTTAAACCGGCTATATTGAAGGACCGCCGGGATCTGACTCGATTGTATGACCAGTGGAGCCGTCGGACTGAAGATTGCTCGACTCGAAGCGGATGCTTCCCGCGGGGTAGCCGATACTCGAACATATCCTTGAACTCCAGAGAAAACTGGCTTTCCTGGAGTCAGAGCTTGAGATCGCCGTTCTGAGAAAGAGGCTGCTATCCAGGAGGTTGAAAAGTACAGTAGGGCTTCCGCTAATCTAGAGCTTGCCCTCAAGAAAATGGAGGATAATTGGCAGGCATATACTCTTTTGACTGATGCAGAGCAGTTATCCCAAGAAGCCGAGCGTCGAGCTAAGCAGAGGCTTGATAGGGGGACTGCCTTGGTGAAAATCGTCTCTTGGAGTTGTGCAATGCAGAACTATAATCGGATTTTTCTCTTGTTTTGTTTCTGTTTTCTTTCTTTCTGAAGAGGACATGATCCCGAAAGTATGTAATGCTTTTTTCTTCCTTTAAATAAAGAGTACTTTTAATTCTATACTTTATTTGTATTGCTTGCTGCGCCTGTGATATTGTGGTGATGTTTACCCCGTATAGGATATTTGTGGATCTGTTACCCATGGCGGGAGTTTTTTCAGGGTACCTGAAGCAGCCATAGCGAAGTGGTCATGGGTGCTCTGGGTATTTGAGAAAAAGGAAGGCCGTAGAGCAGCTGGGCTCCCGGGCCTAATGAGGTGATAGATTTGTGCTGAGAAATTTAGCTGAGGATATTTGTGGGCCTATTATCCTTGGCGCACCCTGGTTTTAGGGCACGATAATAGGATGAAGGGAACCACATACTTGCTCAGAGGTGACGAGGACATGGCAAGTAGGAAGGTTTTTTAACGTAGAGTCTTCCTACTCAGAGGTAATGAGAACATGGTAGGAGTGAACTCGTCGGAGGATATTGCTGGTCAACAGAGGACATTTGTGGACCTATTACCTTGGTGTACTCCGATTGTGGGTACAGATAATAGGTCGAAAGAGGATCATCATACTTACTCAGAGGTAATAAGGACATGGCAAGTATGAAGGTTTTTCGACGGAGCCTTCCCATTCAGAGGTAGTAAGGACATGACAGGAGTGGGCTCAATGAAGGAGGGTACATAGAACAACTCAAGGTAATGAGGACATGGAAGTTCTACGTGGGGGTGATTTGTTTTTGGCGGAAGTGGGACGACTCAGAGGTAATGAGGACATGGCCGTCTTGGAAGTTTGCGGACCCGTTACCTTTGTTGTGCACCAGGAGTGCAGGTAGATCATGAGGGAGGATCTCTTGTAGGAAGAAAGTTCAGCGGTATGGTTATACATGACTTTCTTTCAAAAGAGTGACCATGATGTAAGTTCAGGGGTACCGACAGGTACATAACTCGACAATGTTGGAATCAAAGTATAAGTTCAGAGGTACCAGCAGGTACATGACTTGGAAATTTGGGATATCTTTGTGGAAAAGGGCATGAGTTCAGCGGTACACGCAGGTACGTGACTCGAAATTTAGAATATGGTGAGTGCGAGTTCAGTGGTACCAGTGGGTACGTGACTCGATATCTGGAAAACTATGAGGGTGAGTTCAGTGGTATCAGCGGATACATGACTCGAGAATATGGAAAACTATGAGGGTGAGTTCAGTGGTATCAGCGGATACATGACTCGATAATCTAAAATTGTGGAGCGAGTTCAGTGGTACCAACGGGTACGTGACTCGAAAATCTGGAAAACTATGAGGGTGAGTTCAGTGGTATCAGCGGATACATGACTCGATAATCTGAAAATTTGTGGAGCGAGTTCAGTGGTACCAGCGGGTACGTACTCGAAAATCTGGAAATATTATTTAAATATAGTATTTCTTCAGGAACTTGCCGTTGACGGGCAGCATGAGCAAGTCTCCATTTTGTTTTGCGAGGCGGTAAGCACCGTTGGAGAATACTGTCTCTATGATAAATGGACCTTCCCACTTTGGCTGGAACTTGCCGGCGGTCTTGTGAGTCATGACCATCGGCCTCCGGACTGCCAAGACGAGATCGCCCACCTGGAATGTTCTGATTTTGACCTTCTTGTTGAAGCTCCGGAATGCGTGCTTGGTATAGCTCAATTCGTTGCTGAGCTAGGAGACGCTTTTCATCTAAGGCCTCAACTCTTGCAGTCGACGTCGGTAGTTATCATCCGTTGTCAATTGATAAGTGAGGGCGACGCGGAGTGAGGGTATTTGAGTTTCTAACGGGAGAACGCTCTCCCGTACACCAGGGAGAATGGTGTATTCCCGGTGGCTGTTCGAACTGTGGTACGATAAGCCCATAAGCATTCACCGAGCTTCTCGTTCCAATCGCGCTTGTTGGAGAGACGAACTTCTTGAGAGTTTGATGATCGTTTTGTTGAACGCCTCTGCTAACCCGTTTGCTGTTGGGTTGTACGGCGTCGAAGCGATATTCTAATACGGTGTTTATCGCAAAACCGATAGAATGCGTGGCTTACAAACTGCGGCCATTATCATGGATGATCCTTCGGGGCAGTCCAAAGCGGTAGATGACGTGATGCTTAAGAAGCTGATCACGTTCGAAGTCTTGACTTCTGCGAGAGGGACAGCTTCCGCCCACTTGGAGAAGTAATCCGTGATCGCAAGTATGAAGCGATGTCCTCGGGAGGAAGGTGGGGTGATTACCAATGATGTCCATTCCCCATGCTTCGAATGGCCAGGACGCCACCGTCGATGTAGAAATTCGGATGGTTGATGAATGAAGTCCGCGTGGACTTGGCAAGCTTTGCACTTTCTAGCATAATCGATCGCATCTGCCACCATTGTGGGCCAATATAGCCCATTCGGCGAAGGCGATCTTGTAGTTTTGGGCCGGGTTGGTGGGCCCCAGACACCGTCATGAGCTTCTCGTACTGCTTCTTTGGCTTCTGTGTTGACAGACACCGAAGTAATAATCCGTCGTAAGAGCGGCGATACAGCATCTTCGTCTCTGTATCGTAGAAGAATCTGAGAGAACACCTTCTGATGGAAGTGGCTTCCTTTGGGTTCTCGGGCAGGATGTCGTAGACGAAGTCGATGAATGGTTGTCTCCAATCTGGGGCGTCATCGATCGTCTGTGCGGAATAACTTGCACAAATTGCACATTGTTTTTAGGACAGACCAGTTCATGGCCTATCACTTCCACTGATTGGCGTCATAATTCGAACTGCTAGGGAAGCGGCAAGACCGGCTAAGGCATCTGCTTCGATGTTTCGGAGTCTGGGGACATGTTCGATGAAGAACCCCTCAAATGACGAGATGATATCGATCGCTATTTGGTGATAAGGGATCATGTCTTCGTGACGGACTTCGTACGAACCCCGATCTGATTGACGATTAGTTGGGAATCGCCGTATGCTTCAAGGTATTCTACCCCCAGCTCTCTTGCAAGTTGGAGGCCAATGACCAGAGCGTTGTACTCGGCCACATTATTAGAGCAGGGTTCTGTGAGGGAATAGCACGGTTGATCACCAATCCGGAAGGGGAGACCAGCACTACCCGACTCCGACGACTTATTGCCTTTAGGTCCGGTCCTTGAAGCACCGTCAAAGAACATTCGCCATATAGCCTCGTGAGAGGTTGCATGCGAGTTGGCGACCTCGTCTGGGATCTCTTCGTATATTCTGGAGGACTCCGAGCCTGGGTGGGCTGCTAAAAAGTCTGCCAGGGCTTGACCTTTGACTGCCTTTTGTGGGACAAAGATCATATGATAAGGGGATAGCAATATTGCCCATGTAGCGAGTCGAGAGCTAAGTGCCCCTGGTTTGGTCATGAGGACTCTGAGAGGGTTGACCCGTGAGATCACATGTATCGTTTGTCCGGTGACATAGTGTCGCATCTTCTGAATGGCGAACACCAAGGCGAGGCATTCCTTCTCAACCGCGGTGTATCGGTGTCGGGTCCCACCATCATTCGGCTGAGATAGTATATGGCTGTTCGTGGCCTGCATCGTTGTTTTGTGCCAACAGGGCACCGAGGGAGTGTTCCATTGCTCGTACATAAGCAGGAATGGTTTTCAGGGACTGGGGCCACCAAGACCGGAGGATTTGACAAATATTCTTTGATGCTGTCGAAAGCGCGCTGGCATTCTTCGTCCCATACGAACGAGACTCCTTTCTTCATGAGGTGCTGAATGGTCGGCATCGCCCGAGAGGTTGGAAATGAACCTTCTGATGTAAGCTAGCCTTCCTTGAAGGCCTCTGAGTTCGCGGAGATTTCTCGGGGGACCCATCTCCATGATTGCTTTTGTCTTTTCAGGGTCTACATGATACCCTTTGCATGATGATGAAGCCTAAGAACTTCCCGCTGGATACGCCCAGGAAGGACTTCGTAGGGTTCATTTTCAAATTGTGCGTTCGTATTAGGTCGAATACCGTCCTTAGATCCTGCAGATGGTCTCTCTTGCTACGGCTCTTGACGGCTATATCGTCGACATAGCACTCTACCGTCTTGCGTAAGTGGTCTCTGAAGATGATGCTCATGGCTCTCTGATATGTGGCGCCAGCATTCTTTAAACCGAAAGGCATGACTGTGTAGCAGTACGTGCCAATCGGTGTTTCGGAATGATGTATGCTTTTCGTCGTCAGGAGACATTTTGATTTGGTTGTACCCCGAGAAGCCATCCATGAATGACATGCGTTCGAAGCCGCAGATTGTCGATCATGATGTCTGTAAGGAAGGGGAACTCATCTTTGGGGCATGCCTCGTTCAGGTTGCGGAAGTCGATGCAGATTCGAATCTTCCCATTCTTCTTGAGGACGGGTACTATATTGGCGACCCAATCGGATGTTGCTCCTCACGAATGAAGCCGCTGGCTATCAGTTTGTTGACTTCAGCTTCGATCGCGTCCATGATGCCTGGGCGGAAGCGTCGCTGTTGTTGTTTGACTGGCTTCGCATCTGGCGAATATTGAGTTTGTGAAGACGATGTCAGGATTTAACCCGGCATGTCTTCATAGCTCCAGGCGAACACATCAATGTACTCTGACAAGTTCTAACAGCGACTCCCGTTCTTCGTTGGTTAGGCTTTTACTGATGAAGATCGGTTTTGGAGAAGATTCGCTGCCGAGATCCACTTGTATGACCTCATCTTCAGTAGGGGTTCTCTCAGTTCGAACCGCTTTTCCTATTGTGCGTCTAATTGCTGGGCCCATGGCTCTAGCTCGAGGATTTCGGGATGTCTTCGTCTTCCTCGTAGCGTCGGCGAACGCCATGTTGACTGACATGACTTGTCTGAACACATCTCCGATGCTGGTATCTGAGTCGAAGTTGGTGATCCGGTTGAATGTGACTGCCAGTCGCATTCTTCATCTGAACTTTCAGGGGTCGTAGTAGGCGTTACATACCCTAACCCTCGAGTTTTGTTATAGTAGTTCCGTGGTTTGCCTGCCGGGACTGACGGCTTCAAAGGTAATCGTCGCCCAGTGCCGTAGTTCAACCCTGGCGTCGCCTCTAGATCATACCCCTTTTCTGCATGAGATATTTGGATTGAGGGCTATAGAGATACAGAGGCAGTCTCCCGTCTGACCCGAGGTCTACTTCTTCTATGGTGCGGGGATGGGTTGTTTGTCCGGCCGAAGATGATCGGATGATCTCCTCCTTCGAATATTCGGTAAGCGTATTCTACTGGAGTAAGCTGGATCGCGTTGTACACATTTGTCACCTGTGTGTGTAGGTGAGCGCCTATGCCGTGTTCCATAGCATACATTGTACATAGCTTATTGAGCTCGGTGTAGTTCAAAGATAACCCTTTATTGATGAAGTAAGGTATCTTTTCTAGGGGATTACATCATCAGCGGAGGGGGCATTGGTGTGGGTAGACATATACTTGGCTAGCTCTGGCTCCTCTTCGGCTACCCCCTGTGTGAACGAAGACTGAGAGGACGTCCGAGGAAGCTTGATTGTCAGTGGTTCAGTTGATGGCGCAGAGCGGAGAGTTGTTGGCAGACTAGTGACCCCCAGTTTGGCATTTGATGTGGAGCGAGGAGTGGCTGGTTCGCTGGAAGTGTCAGACCTTGTATCGGGGTGACGACCCTTCCTGGAAAGGCGTATCGTCATGGGCTTGTCTGAGGGGTTGAGCTTTCCTGCTTGTGGTTGACTGACTCTTGGTAACCTGATTGTTAGTGGCTTCAGTGGGTCTCGGCACTTGGCCGGACCTTGGCAGCCGGGTTATCATCTGCTCCTCTTGCGCCGAGAGGCTTCCGCAGAGTGGCGGTGAGGGGTGCGAACTTGCCCGGTTTGTGAGCTTGGAGGTGGATCGTCAGGGGTCCTTCTGATCCCGTGGCTGTCTCAGTATGAGCTTGTGCGTCTCTTTCATCAAGGTGCCTCTTCGACTTTTCGTATAGGCAGGAGTCTGAGTAGTAGGATTCGACCCCTTTGAAGGGATCGATATCAGCAAATTCGTCTTCACGAAGCCATGTTTGTCGACGTATTTGAAGCACTGGTGTAGTGTGGAAGACACGATCATATAATCGTGTATCCATGGGCGCTCCAAGAGGATATTGTAAGAAGTGTCTGTATCTATGACGTAGCAGGTGACTTCGGATTGGAGGTCGCCAATTTGACACTTCAGACGAATCTTCCAAATAGGGTAGCTCCTGCCCGAATTGAAACCGCTGATGGCGGTGCTTGTAGGTGTCAGGCGATGCATTGGGATACGGAGATGATGTAGCAGACCCTTCGGGATGATGCTTATGGAAGAACCAGGATCAATGTGCATCCGATCCACCTTCACGTCACCGATGTATCCCGTGTAGTATAGCGGACGATCATGTAAGTTGGTTTTGATGAACATGTCCTGCGGGGTGAAGACGATGTTGTGCATTGCTCCCGTGCAGGCACTGTCTTGGAGATCCATGGGTGAGTCTTCCCCGGTGAGGTAGGATTGAGCAAGATAGGCATCGGCATTTTGGAGTGCTTCGCTCAATGCAATACGAACGTCCTTGGAGAGCCTTAGGAGTTCGTATAGTGATAATTTGGCCGGAGTGTTAGCCAATTGTGCTAAGATGTCAAAGTTATAGGGCCTCTCTAGCCCTTGGGCTGCGTCCTTTCGGAGGGATTTGTCGAAGCGAGTCTCCTTCGGTCTAGGCTTGTCGGTCGTCGAAGGCTGAGCCGGTTCCAGAGCATCAGTTGTAGTGGGTTGATGATTTTCGGTTGGGTTGTCAACCACAGGTTGGGATTGCGCTCCGGACCGCGTGACGACGGCTGTAGCTTCCTCGTTGTCTGCTGAGATTGTGTGGCAAGTCCTGATTTTTCACTTTCTTTTGTTGGTGTCAGATAGTGTGGGCCGGGTTACTTCTGATACTAAGTCTGGATAGACCCACATGACCTCCCCTCGTGAGGTGGTGAGAGGTACTAGACCGGCAGCCTGATCTCGGGGAAGGGGAAGATTGGTAATCTCCATTGTTTCCAGGGGGACGGGGATCACCCCATCTTGAGTCTCCGTCGGAGGGAAGCTGCCGAATTGTACGAACACCATATTGGCTGCTACGGTTACCTCTTTGAAGTCGATGGCCAGAGCGTTCGAATCGATGAGACTTTGGATGTACCTCTTTAGTTGGTAGCAGTCGTGTGTAGCGTGGTGTATATAACGGTGATAATGGCAGAACTTTGGGTTCTCCAGATCAGCCGGCCGAGGCTCCCGTCTTGGTGGAGGAAGTTGAATTCTACCCCCTTGTAGAGCATGTCCAAGATAGGCTTGACGTGGCCATCTTCGAAGGAGTAATCGATTTGCGGCCATTGTTTGTCTGCTGGTTGTGACTCGAGCTTTTGTGCTGTGTCAGCCACCATAGCCTGCTTTTCCTTACTATCCCGATTGTTGGAGGGGTTACCCCCATTATCGTTGTTGGGACGCTTGCCCTTGTTTTCTCCTTCCGAGATGTGTAACCCCAGTTGGCGAGCTTTCTTTAGTCGTTCTTCGGCGCTGGTAGCGCTGATGATGAATGCCTTCCAGTCTTTGAATTGACTTTCGCCCATCCAGAGACTGATCGTAGGAAGCAGTCTCTTTTGGCAGATCTCAATCAAATAGGAATCTAGATTTTCGGAGGGCAGCTTCATGGCGGTCTGGCAGAACCGCTCGATGTAGTTCCTTGTCAACTCCTTCTTCCCTTGGACGACCTCCATGAGCGTGGACATAGTGACGTCCTGTCCTACTTCATAGAATCGCTCCAAGAACAGGCGCTTGAAACCGGCGAAGGAATGGATGCAGTTGTCCGGTAGATTGTGGTACCAATCGAAGGCGACCCCTTCTAACGCTCCAATGAATAACCGTGTGAGGATGGCATCATCATGGGGCAGATGGTCGGTGGTAACCTCGAAGTAAGTGATGTACCGACTTGCTGAGGTTTTGCCATCATACGGGTTGATATTGAACGGCTTATATCTTGGCGGGAATGGGACATCCCTCCATTCAGCAGGGTATGGTTGCCGTATTCTGAGATCTTGAGCATTTTCTCGGGCATGGAACATGGCTCGGAGCTCCTGGACCTCTCTCCTTACTTCTCGGGTCTCATCTGTCGCGGTAGGGGCTATTATTTCGGGAGGATTATTGCCCGGGATTGGTGCCGCTGAGTTTGAATCTATATTGACCGCAGGGCCCGTGCTTGTTTGACCAGGCGTTCCTCCTTGTAGAGTGGGCAGGGCCGCTTTAATCTCGTCTACAGATTTGACCAAAGCAAGTAATATGGCTTCGAGACTGTCAATGCGTTGACGATCACTGGAACCACCTTGATTGCTGTCCGTCATGAACACCGTCCTTACGTGAGAAGCGATGGAAGGGACGGTGGAGGATGTGCCCTCCGAGTCGTACCCATGTACTGAGAAGTCATCAGGATATGTGGGGATGTTGTCTTCTGGTTCGGACTCGGATGGAGCAGTACCCCCAGCCTCAGAGTTTACTTCGTCTTGAGAATCACGGGTGTCCTCGGGGACATCGGTGCCTGTCACGCCTGAGGGAGAATCGTTTCTCCGGGCTCGGCTCCCTGAAACATCGGATTGTTGCGGATGTTCGGATGAGTGCTACCCCCAACCCCCAGCGATGCGGATGATGAATTTCCTACCGCAGCAGATTTCGTCTTTGAACGGGTGTGTTGGAATACTCCGGTGGAAGACAACCGTTTAGACGACAGTTTCGTAGCTGTAGTGGTTGATATCTTGGGACTGGAGATGCTTGTCTTTTTCCCCCTCCTTTCGGTGGGGACCTTTTGAGCAAAATTGCAGGAGACAACAGGGGGTGCCTCATCTTCTGAGCTCGGGTGCTGTAGTCTTTGGAAGACGGACGGCCGATCTTCCGTTACTGCCGCGTTATTGCAGCAGCAATTGACGATAATTTGGGTGCAGCGATGTCCAAGCGAGGACTCTTTGTACGCCGACACTCCTTCTCTTTCCTTGCGTTTGTGGAGGATCGCCTCCCGCAGGCCAGAGGAACCACTCTGTCCATTTGCCGTCGGGGGCTGGACTCGAGCGGTTGCATACAACTTCCCATCCGAGGCCCGTATGATAGTCAACGGGACGCCCCGATAGTCAGAGGTTGGGACAGTTGACTGGACCGGATGAGTCCGTGCTGTCCTAGACTTCCTCCTTTTAGCACCTGCGGGTGCGTAATAGGAGGAGTCCAAGTTGAATAACAGAGAGTCTGGCTTATCATCCAGAGAAGTATCAGGGTCAGGACCGCATGAGAGACGGTCGAAGACTGATCCAGAGAAGCGTGAAACGGATGCTATGCGGCTAGGGTTGGGTACCGTGCAGGCTGTCTGCATGCGGTTGTCTTCTGCCGTCGGATGAATTTTTTGTGCGGCTAGGAGTCACGACCGTACAGGCTGGCCGCATGCGGTTGGCAATTATGACCGCATGGGTTTTCTGCAAGCGGTTGACTCCCATAGCCGCATGAGTTTTATCCGTAGGATTGGCAACTGTAGCCGCATAAGCTATGCGGCTGACAGGTATGGCCGCATGAGTTTTCTTCATGCGGCTGGAGGATGTAGCCGCATGAGCTTTCTCCCTGCGGCTGATACCCTTATGCAGCTCGGATCTCATAGAGTTCCTCTTTGCCCCTGCAAGTCTAGCATCATAGTGTTTTCTTCTGCCAGACTCGGGGACAGCAGAGTTGTCTACGATCTGAAGTGGGGTCGCAGAGGAATCTTGTTCGCCGTCTTGGACAACAGAGGGTGTCTCTGTAAGAGCTTCAGCAGGAACGAAGGATCGGGGTCTCCACTCCTTACGGGCCTTCTTTGTGTGGGCTCGCTTCTGGACCGGGCCAGTGCTCTTGTCGGAGAGCATCTCTTCGAACGCCTGTTGGTCGAACCGGGCGACCATCTTTTGTTGAGTGGAGCCAAGCTTGGCTGCATCCGATTGTGTCACCAACTCCTCAGCCGTGGAGAAGTTTGTCTCCAGCAGAGTCGCCATCGTGTTTGCCATGAAATATAAAGAACAGAACAATTATCGGAGGACCGAACTTTTACTTCACGTTACAAACTCGCTTGTACAAAGAAAGCCTAGGGACAAAAACCTAGGTACAGCAGTCTAAGTACAATTGTTTATTTTAGATTCTGGAGGGTGACGATAGAGGCTCGGGAAGGCGACGGCAGCCCTGCCTTACTCCTTGGAGGATCGGTATGCAGCCTTGGCTCCCTGTGAAAAGGTGGTAGGCGTTGACGAAGGAATGCTCTTCTTGCTCCTCTGTTGCTCTTCTGGCTTCTCTTTCTCTCTGTGTACTCCTTCTTTTTGATTATTGGGGGGGGGGGTCTCTCTGTATATACGTATTTTTCTCTCTGAAATTGTATATCTACAAGGAAATGGTACCTTGCTATTTATAATAGTGGGATGTGATCATTAGGGTTGCCAATGATTAGCTTATGGAGATGGCGGCGGCTTGGAGATTGGTCCATCTTGGCCATTCGTTTTAATTATGATGAATCTGGGCCATTAGGTGTAGATTGCACCAAATCCTATGAGCAATTAATGCTGATTGGAATAAATCTTCCTTACGCTGATCTTCTGATATCTGCGAATAAATCAGATTTATTCTTCTGCCACGTGTCCCAGATTTATTGGGGTCTGACCCAATTTTTAATGGCAGCAAATCTGAGGAATTAATCGGTTTAGGACACGTGTCCTAGGAGCTGCTGGGGGAATCTGGACCGCAAATAGTGAGCCGCATACGAATGTGAGCCGCATATGAATATGAGCCCACGTGTCAGGACTGTGTGGGCAGTGGCTCTCACGTGAGTCCTCGAACCACAGGGGGGATAATTCTTGTGGGCCGCATAGGTACATATCCGCTTGGGCCTCATGAGAAGTCCTCACTCGAGCCGCATGAGCCTTACATGGCCTGAGCCGCATAGGATGGGTTCACTCTGAGTCGCATAGGAAGTCCTTTGCCCGGGCCGCATGAGGCTCCTATGGACTGAGCCGCATAGGTTTTATTCTGAGCCGCATGAGAACCGAGCCGCATACGAATGTCCACGTGGCAAGGCCACGTGGCATTTTTATGGCTCTGGGGGGATTTGTGTCAGAGATTTCCTTCCTCTTCCCTAGAGATTCATCATTATGGCAGAGCCATAATTACCTGCCTTTGGTGTCAGGGCTGTCAACTTTTCAGAGGGGACAGTCGTCATAGCAATTAATGCAGCATGGGTGGAGGGGGGCGCTATCAGGCCACGTGTCTTCTGAGCCGCATGAAACGCTTTGGGCCGCATAGCTCCTTGTGCCGTATGATTCAATGAACTGCATGAGTTTCTGAGCCGCATGGATCTTTCCTGGCCGCATGAACCATTTTCTTTAGTATTTTTCATGCTTCTACATATGTGAGCTTGGGGAATAGGAGTTCAGCTGCTTTTGACATGATACATTCGGACATATGGGGCCCTTGTCCTACAACCGGAATTAACGGCTTTCGATGGTTCGTCACCTTTATTGACTGTTATACCCGCGTGACATGGGTCTACCTTATAAAGAATAAAAGTGACGTCCTTGAGGCCTTTCGGGACTTTCATCAGGGTGGAAATACAATATGGCGCTAAAATTAAGTGTTTTTGGTCTGACAATGGGACGGAGTATACTAATAAGCGGGTTGCTGAGTAATTTTCCACTCATAGAATACTACATCAAACTTCATGTGCTTATACACCGGCACAAAATTGTGTGGCTGAGCGAAAGAACAAACACCTGCTGGAAGTCGCACGGACGATGATGCTGGCTATGAATGTCCCGAAACACTTATGGGGGCAGGCTATATTGACGGCCTCTTATCTCATCAACAGAATGCCATCTCAAGTATTGGACTGGAAGACACCGTTGGAAATGCTTGCTGGGGCAACTACATACACTGTTCCACCGAAAGTTTTTGGATGTGTGTGTTTTGTCCAAGATAATAGGCTAGGCGTTGGCAAACTGGATCCTAGGGCAGTTAAATGTGTCTTTGTCGGTTACACGACGACTCAGAAGGGATATGCCTCTTGGAGTCCAGTCGAGCGAAAGATGTTTGTCAGCATGGACGTCAGAGAGCTCGAACCATACTATGGTTCGGATGAAGGTTCAACATTTGGTGACACACCTAACACAGATGGTGTTCGATGTGAGGGGGAGATAATAAGCCCAAATGTGGTCGTCGGATCGGTTCCGTGTCCGGTTGTAGAAAATTGGACGAAAGGGAGAGAGCACAGTGACTCAGATACAGAGAATGAAGAAGAAGATACATATGTTACGCAGGGGGAGCAGCAGACAAGGGAAAAAGAGCTCCAAGTCTACAGAAGGAGACAACAGAAGTCCAGTACTGTGCCTATGCCGTACCCTGTGCCTACTGTACCAAGTCCCTTGTCTACTCCTGCTCCAACTCCTGAAGATGTTGCCCCCGCACTGAATCACTCGGATTTTGATACGGATCTCTCCGACTCGGATGGTATGATCTCTCCACCACCTATTGCTCCCTTAAGGAGATCTTCTTGCATCAATGCGGGTAAGGCTCCTGCTCATTTTGATGATTACGAACATGACATTGCCAACTTCTTGTCTTATTCTAACATTTCTTCAAATTATCGAGCCTTCATTGCATCGTTAGACTCTACTTCGTTGCCCAAGTGTTGGCAGGAAGCAAAAAAAGATCCAAGGTGGAAAGCTGCAATGATGGAAGAACTTGGGACACTGGAAAAAAATAAAATATGGGAGCTGGTTCCATTACCCAAAGGAAAGAAAGCTGTGGGATGCAAATGGGTGTACACAGTGAAAGAGACGCCAGAAGGAAAAGTAGAGCGGTACAAGGCAAGGTTGGTTGCAAAGGGATTCACAAAGTCATATGGAATAGACTATGATGAGACATTTGCCCCAATAGCAAAAATGAGCACCGTGAGAACTCTGGTCTCCATTGCAGCGAACTATGGGTGGAAGCTGTACCAGCTGGATGTGAAGAATGCCTTTCTTCATGGGGACCTGCAAGAAGAAGTATACATGGAGCTCCCGCCAGGGTGCTACGCGACGGAATCAGACGGAGGGACGTCGCAAGAAAAGGTGTGTAAACTGAAGAAGTCGCTATACGGGCTCAAGCAATCTCCTCGAGCCTGGTTTGACAGATTCAGAAAGGCTGTTACAGGCATGGGATACCGTCAAACAAATACAGATCATACGGTCTTCTTCTAGCATGGAAGAGGCCATATCACTATACTTGCTGTATATGTGGATGATATAGTGATCACAGGTGATGATGAAGTCGAGATCACTAAGCTAAAGTCAAAACTCGCGAAAGAGTTTGAGGTGAAGGATTTAGGAGCGATAAGGTACTTTCTAGGTATCGAAGTGTGTGAAGGCGAACATGGAATTGTTCTATCATAAAGAAAATATGTACTAGATCTGCTGAAGGAGACAGGGATGCTGGGATGCAAAGCAGCCGTATAGCACCCAGTTTTCCAAATGAGGGTAATTTTGAAATTTTGTGTTTGTAATTATTTTAATAATGATATTTAATTCATGATATGATTTTTGGTGATTTTAAATCGTTTTAAAATTATTTAAATCAATGACTTCTGGTTTTGACGTTTTGCTAGTGAAACCCTAGAGACTGTTTGACCTAGAGCCTAACCATGTGATTATGATATTTTAATGTCATTTTTGGCCTAAGGATATTTTTGCATTTGACCTCTTTGATTATTTTGATATTATTTTATTATTTATGATTATTTTGGGGTTATTGATCGAGTTCGAATTTCAACTCAATCCGACTTGAAAACGGGGACCCGGGGGTAGTTTGACTCTAGTGGGACCCACACACTAGTTAGGCATGGCCTACATGATATTAATTTTAGTCCACATGATAGAAATATTTTAGTTAGAGGTTAGACTAACTATTATGGATAAGGTTAGTGTGATTAGAGACTTTAGAATGACTAATTTAGTCCCAACCAATTGGCCCTTTCCTAATACTCTAGAATAGGTTAGTGGGGGCATTTTGGACCTTACCATAATAGGACAAATATCCCCCTATGGCCAGCCACTTTGGGAGAGGATAGGCTCAAGTTCATTTCATTATTCTCATCCACACTCTCTCTCTCTTGTTCTTCTCCAAATTCCTAGAGAGCAATCCCTAGCAATTTCTCCACCAAATCCTTCCATTTCGCCACCAAATCTTCTTTTTCCTTCTCCATCTCTAGCCAAGGAGGAAGCTACCCAAGTTTGGGAGGATTCAGAGCTTGTTCGTCCTTTTGGAATCTCTACGTGTCGGTGTCGCTCCGGGAAGGATTTTCTTCGATTCGATCTAACCGGGAGGTATAAATCCCTTCTCCTTTTCATTTTCTCATGCATATAGGTCTATTTTGAACCCATAGGAATGACCCCCATGGTTGTATCTCCATTTGTGCCCATTTTGTGTCCATTTGGAGGTCATAGGAGTGTCCTTTGTGTTGTGGTTGTGTCCATGTGGGAAAATCCAAATTTGGACACACTATGTGTTGTTGTTATGTATTAATGAATTATTACTGTTTAATCTCATATTTTTGTATTGGAGATGTGTTCTATGTGTCTCATATATATATATATATATATATATATATATATATATATAAAATTAATATATATATTATTATATATTAGTGTAGAGAGTGAGTTCTTGATAATTATGTTATTTATACTTGTGTTCTTTTATCTCAAACTACCCAAATCCGTCATGATTTTTACCACGTTTTTAATTTCAGCCCTAACTTAGAAATGTCATAACTTCTAGCTCAAATCTCGGTTTAATCTCCCGGTTTTTTTTAAAAGAAGCGTATTGAAGTTAGCTTTCCAAAAACATGTATTAATAGGCCTAATTCTTTCTGTAACTTTCTGGAGAATTATTTGAGTGTCAGCTATACAAAAGACAAACACGTTCTCGGTGTTTTCGCGATTCCGGGAGTTTCTGGAAACGAAAACGCGATCCGTTTGAAGTTTCGGAAAGCTAACACATAGATCTATAACATACTTTAATCCTAAATTTTAATTCATGCTGAGATGGTACAATATTGATTATTAGTAGGAGTTACTATTCGGCATATGTATTTTGTGCACCCTTGTGTGTAATATAATGTTCTATTTGATTTTAACCCATGTTAATGTATTACATTATGTAATTAAATAGAGAATGCAAGCATGAGTAAATAGTTAAATAAAAGATGTATGAGGTGTAAGTATTCTATCTAATGTAAGCATGTATAAGTATGACTTGTAATGATATGTATGTTCTATAATATGTAATGTATGGGCATATAGTAGTACAAGAGAATAAATGCATGATGAATGAATGCAAGCATGAATGTAATGTAATAATAGATGTAATGTATGCAATATACAAGTTAATGAGATGTAATGTTCTATGTTAACACAAATCCTATATTACCTCATGTACCCCCTTACACTATGTTGACACTATCACACATGACACATTGTTCACTTACACTTTGACACTCTTTGATATGTATACACTATGTATACCCATTTAACCCTCACTTGCCCCTTTGTCATGTTCACATACACACATATAGCCTCTTAAATAAGTATTTATGAATATAGTTAACTTAGCCATTTTTGTATATTATATATGTTAGCATATTGTGTTGTAATATATAAGTTTATATAACCATTTGAAATGCCATGATTATAGACCTAATGTTGAATACTATATGCATGTGTATATATGTGTAGATATATAGCTTAAAGTAATATATTACCTAGTTTATACCAATGTGAATTCTTGCCTATTTGAGTATTGAATAATTGCATGCTATATAGAGTTGGGTGTATGTTGGCTTGTATAGCCTTGTATTGATGTGTGCTTGCTAGGATAGTCTTGGTTAGGCCTAGTAAGACTTGCTGGGTTAGGACATGACCTAGTTTGACTAGTGCAGTTGACCAGAGTTGACCAAGGGTTGACTTTGGCCTAGTTTGACCTAGATTCATGTAGAATGTATTGTAGTGCTTTATATTACCCTTCTAGACATGTTGTGACTTGTGCTATTCTAATTAGGAGCCAGACACCTCTCCTCGGACAGTATCTTACCTTGGACATTCAGATATCAGGCGAGTACATTCTCTGATAGTTCTCTCATTTACTTGTCAATTACTATACTTTAGTTCTAGTTAGTTTTATGCGATTCTCTGTTACAATACGTGTGGATATTTCTGGATTCATGTATAAGACACACATTTATTTTCTGGCCTCTATTACTGGTGTCATTATTTCTGAATCATTTACTGGAATCACTTACTGGAATCATTTACTGGAATCATTTACTGGTATCTTCATAATATTGGCTAGACTCATCTTGAATCATTGTATCGGAATTCTGGATTCACTTGCTGGAAGGGGAAATACTAGAGTAAGACATGTAGACATACCCTATTTTTGGAATCACCCTTTTGCTGGAATCATACTGGAATGATAGCCATCTCACACCCGGCCAGGTGTGTGATGCCGGATTACCTATAGCCGTTTACATGTAGATCTCGGTATTTTAAAACACACTGCTAGAGTATAGGCTGGACTCACCCTGGAATCATTGATTACTATAACTGGAATCGTCCCTTACTGGATTCATCTTGTATGAGATTCATCCTGTACTGGACTTACATTGGAGTTACACTGGTCTACATTGTTGTCTGGACTTTATATCATATTACCCTGGTTCAGCTAGTTCTATTTTTACAGTCTTTATTGCTATGATTCTTCTCTTATTTAGTTATTTTCTTTCCTTGCAGTTTATCTGTCTTTCTTACCATCACCTGAATATAAACTGCCATTTTCATCAATACAACTATCTATAACTGCTGTATAGTTCTCTGTCATTTACTTGGGTTTTCTAGATGAGATGTGCTCGTTCCTGTCCTGACTGGACCTGTTGATAAATTTTACAGATAGCCTGGAGGTTGCCTGCTAGCCTAGAGGAGACAATAGAGGTTGCATAGATAGCTAGGGTTTTTTCTTAGTTTATTTTCAGTCATCTTGAGTTGTATTTATGGATTACTGTATTTGGGTTTTGAGATATATTCTGAGTTTGTATCTTAGACACTTAGACTTATATCTGTTGTATCTCTTTTCGATTTCATGTTTTATCTATCTTCCTTTATGCTCTACCTTAGATGTGATTGAGTTTACATTCTGCTATGTCACCCCCATTCGGGGAGTATAAACTGTTTAGTCTTATACTGTTAGATGCATTGAGACCTAGGACAGCGTTCTACCGTTGACACTGCGGTATAGGTTGGGCGTTGTTACGTTCTCGTGCCCTAATTCTAGGGTACGGGTCGTGACACATTTTTACTGGTGGCCCATGCAGGTCGAGATTCGCATTAGTGCAATTTCGTAGTAGCGCAACGACTTAGTTGTACTACTACGAGCCTGCTATAGGATATATAAATTAAGGTGTTAGGATGAGAGGATACTCAATCACTGTTAGGATTCCTTGAGAGATTCCTGGGATGACCCTTGAGAATCTCATTTTGAATTCCGATTTAAACTCCTTTTCCTTGTTTTGATTCACCTTTTCCTTGATTTGAATTTGATTTTGTGGATTTATTGTAGAACTTTGAATCCTGGTATTAGTTGATGATTTTGATAAAATTTTGTAGTTGTTGATTTAATTTTGTATTTTGATTAATATTTTTAAATCTAAGGTACTCAATCACACTTTGGATTCTTTGAAAGATTTCTGGGACGACCCCTGAGAAACTCATTTTGAACTTCAATTGGAATTCCTTTTCCTCTTGTTTGGATTCACCCTCATTCCTTGCTATTGAATTTAAGCTTGATGGGTTCCTCTCGTTTGAACCGATGAGAAGTTACATATCTTCATTATTCATTCTCGCCGTTATTCCCTTGCATTCTTATTTACCTTTTTGTTGGAGTG
The DNA here is from genome assembly GCA_029216955.1 of Iris pallida. Classification (NCBI taxonomy): domain Eukaryota; kingdom Viridiplantae; phylum Streptophyta; class Magnoliopsida; order Asparagales; family Iridaceae; genus Iris; species Iris pallida. The sequence continues at coordinate 2,346 of JANAVB010004501.1, read as the reverse complement.
GGTGGGGTTCCCAACCTATGTGGAGAAGACCCCGGAGTGCGACGAGCGCCATTCGTGTGTCGAAGAAGCTCGGGAAGTAGGTGACACGGAGTTGCTACTGCTACTGTTGCTCCTAAGGGAGGTTCTGGACTGGGTCTGCCGTTCGGCCCGAACTCGATCCCAGGCCGAGTTCTGGCCGAACTCGGTCTGGCTGTTCCAGAATTTGGCGAGTAGGTCTGTTTGCTCGACACAGAGTTCTGGCCGAACTCTGTGTCGTCGGGGGCTGAAGCAGATTTTTGGTGACTTTTCACCACTGGATCTAATCCAACGGTCCAGGTTGGTTGCGGGATTGGGGAGTTAAGTTGAGTTTTCTCAACCCTAATTCATTATCGCAAGTAACACACAAGAAAGAGAGAGGAAGGAGGCAAGAGTGCCATTACAACTTCGGGAAGAAGACGGAGGATTGAAGGTCGTTTTCGAAGGAGATCGTGTTTCGGGTAATCTCTACTCGTCGTTCTCGCTTTTCGTAGCCTTGTAATCATTGTTCTTACTTCTGAGTGTTGTGGGGATCCGATTTGGATTGGGAGGAGTTTGTAGAGGGTGTAATTCTTCTATTCCATTAGTGGAGGCTTCTCAGGATTGGACTCCGATCGTCCCGTGGTTTTTTCCCGCAAGGGTTTTCTACGTCAAAAATTCTCTGTGTCTGCGTGGATTGTTTTGTGTGGTTGTTTTTGGGTTCGTGCATTTGTATTGCTCGGTCCTCTCGCAGGTACTCTCCGATTTGGGGAAAGGTTTCCACGCTTCTTTTCCAACAGAGTGGTATCAGAGCCAGGTTCTGGAATTCAGAAGGAGTGTCAGTAGTTGACAGAGAAACCAGAGAGGAGAGATGGACGCGAAGCCGGTGCGCATGGTGAATCTGAACGGCACAAACTATCACTATTGGCGGAGCAAGATGAAGGATTTGCTATTTGTCAAGAAGCTGCATCTACCCGTGTTTGCATCCGAGAGGCCCAGTGATAAATCCGAGGAGGACTGGATATTCGAGCACATACAAGTGTGTGGGTACATACGGCAGTTTGTTGACGAGAACGTGTACAACCACGTTGCCAATATTGAGCACGCAAAGACGTTGTGGGATAAGCTGGAATCCTTGTATGCGAAGAAGACCGGGGTAAACAAGTTGTTCCTGATCCGAATGATGATGGGTCTGCGGTACAAGGATGGGGCGTCTATTTCGGATCACTTGAGTGATTTTCAGGGCGTGGTTGACCAGCTATCTTCTATGGGAGTCAAGTTCGACGACGAAGTTCAGGGACTGTGGCTGCTGTATACTTTGCCAGACTCGTGGGAGACCGTACGAGTATCTATGATCGCTTCTGCTCCAGAGGGCGTGGTCAGTCTGGAGTTTGCCAAGACGGGGAGCTGAATGAAGAGATGCGGAGACGTTCTCAGGGCACTTCATCCACATCCCACCACTCAGAGGCATTGGTTTCAGAGAGCCGCGGAAGAGGCAAAAGCAGGGGTCCAGGTGGTGGAAGAGACAAGAGCAGGGGGAAGTCCAAGGGTCGTTACGAGGACTAAGAGTGTTACCATTGCGGTAAGAAGGGCCATATCTAGCAGAATTATTTTGCTTGGAAGAGAGAGAAGAAGGGCGACAAGGGGAAGCAAGAAGAGAACACTACAGCGGCGACCTCGGTGCATGGAGGGATGTGATCGTCGTAGGTGATGAGGTCATTACTAACCTCGCCTGCGATGACAATTCTTGGCTGGTGGACTCAGGGGCTTCAGCACATGTATCTCACAACAGGGCACTATTTGCCACTTACACTACAGGCGACTGTGGAGTGTTGAAGATGGGCAACGGAGATGTGTCGAAGGTGGTTGCCGTTGGAGATGTGCATTTGAGAACGAAGACGGGTGCGGTTCTTGTTCTCAAGGATGTTCGTCATGTCCCTGATATCCGATTCAACCTGGTGTCGGTTGGAAGGTTGGATGACGAGGGATTCTTCAGACTCTTCGGGAACAGTCAGTGGAAGCTTTCCAGGGGTTCGATGGTGATTGCCAGAGGAAGCAAGAAGTCCGGTCTCTACTATATGGAGGGGAGCGCGGAGGGGGCACAGGAGGTGAACTCAGTCAGTGATGCGTCTACCGAGTTGTGGCACAGGCGGCTCGGCCATATCAGCGAGAAGGGTGAGCTACTTGGTGAACAGGAAGGTGATTCCGGGGCTCAAGTCTACAAAATTGGAGAAGTGCACGCACTGTTTAGCTGGGAAGCAAAATAGGGTGTCTTTCCAAAGTCACCCAAGTTCGAGGAAGCCGGCGTTGCTCGAGTTGATTCACTCGGATGTCTGCAGTCCTATGAAGGTA
>JANAVB010004500.1:0-35725 GCA_029216955.1 Iris pallida | reverse complement strand
AAGCATGCTTGAATCATTCTTTAATACTCGTACAGAAAAGAAAAGATTCGATAAAGGAGGAAAATAATTACAGGAACTGCTTATTGGTGTTCAAGAGGTTGATGGTCTCATACAAAAGAAACACATACAGTGTGAAGTTGAACACTCATGATGAGCCAACATATATAAATGTATATCAAATCAAAGTTGTACAGCTAGTATCGATCGAATATCTAGATACAAATAAAAAAGAAATTGTGGCAAGATTAATTTGCAACTATCACATTATATTACTCACCTGTATTTAAATATTAAGAATTGTGGCAAGATTACCTCCATTTGTAAACCCATTGATGTTTCTAGAAAATGGATATGGGACTGACATATAAGGACTGTTTATTTTGGTACCTAATACCCACAATATTTAAAGGTAGGAGAGGTGCTACAGATTTATTTTACATAAATATGTGAGAATTAATAGAAGTGCTGACATATTTTTTTTATGGTAGGTCTAACAACATAGGAGATACAACTATGGTTTTGGAGAGGTAACTAATGCCTTATGCTAGGTTCTTTTTCTATACTACATACAAAACAAATGATCTTTTAACAATAATCTAGAATCAGCTTTAATATGTCACACTCTTCTTCCTCTAAAGCAATACTATTGTTTATTATGGTACTCTAGCATCTGATTTAATATTTTGCAACTTCTAATGCCCTTGAATGGACATGCATAAAATACATAAAGCAGTGTGAAGAGTTTGATGGATTAGATTATATCTATGTTTGCATCTATCCCATATATTAGATTAATCAATTTGAGTGCGCAATAAACTGGCCCATTGACAATATTAAGAGGGAGTTATCACTGTTCCTACATGTTCAACTTTGATATATGAATTAGTTCATCCCTTTGAAATATCACATTTGTAGTTACTCTTGGATTGACTTTTGCCAGTTTAACGACATTTGTTGCTATAGAACAGGGCAGTACTCTTTTAGTGCAGTCAACAAATTCAATGTTATACCTGACTCTCTTCCTGAATGGGCCTTTGATTCTATGCCAACTCGCGGTGGATATTTTATTGGCAATGTTAGTCCTGCTGTCCCTGGCATGATAAATAGGATGTATCCCAAAAATCCGACCAAGATGGTACATGATCCAGGGATCAAAGCTAGAGCATAGTAGCAGCATTGTTCCAGTATCAAAAACTACCATACTCAGTATTCTTGTCGATTGGTTTACATGCCGTAGATAAGTTTTCTTCTTTTATATGCTTTTACAACCTTAGTATGCTTTTACACCCTTGTTGATTGGTCCTTCTAGTTCAATTTTCTTTGCCAAATTGATCGAAAAAGAGATCCCCAACATCGGTATCAGTTAGTGTCGACGTATCGGATCGGGACATGTCAAACTCTATTGGTATCGGCCGTATCGGATCAGTATCGGCCGTATCGGATCAGCATCGGCCGATACTTAAAACTATGATACAGACTAGAGGAAATAATATCAAAAATGTCCTCAGAAATAAGCGAGTCACTTAAGTAGCTAGCTGAAAATATCCTCGTTGCCAAGTAAATGTTGTTCACTCAGTTTAGAAGAAAGTATACACAAAATATTTCTTATACTTGCTTGTGTAAGTACTAGTCATTGATGTAGTCCATTCTTCCATGTGGACTGCATTTTCACTTGTAGGTATTACATGTTTACCTAACTATCCAATTGACCTAATCATAGTTAGCTCCACCACCTAACTGGCTAGAAAGTTTTGCCACATCGAGGATGTGAATTGCATTTAATGTCAAGATAATGTCCTATTGAGTGAATTGCACAACGCCTAACTTACGTAAGATGTCACTATATGCCAGTTTTTGTTTTGTATGTGCATGTGTTTGTTTTGTTGGAATACACAAGAGCATTAGATAGGCTGGAGAATGCAGTATAAAGTGTTCATTTAGATAAATACTTCCATCACATTAAAAAAGACAGTTGTAAAATGGAAACAACATTTCTTGCCTCACATTTTCTGTGATAATATAAAAAATTTTGATGATGACAGTATACTGATTTTAGTTCATGAGAAAATGAATGATAATGTTGAAACAATTCATTCTACATGTAAGTTAAAATTATTGATTGGTAACCATTTCTATATATGAAATAAGGACAAACATGCATCACTACAAGTAAAAAAAATCTTAGCCAATGTATATGATCAATGATACTCAAATGATTAGTAGCAAGTTATGATGCAACGTATGTTGGGTTTTTGGCTTTCCTTTTAGAAACTTTAGTCCCACATCGGAAAAACCAAATAGGTTGTATCTCTATATATTAGCTTTGCTAGTTTAAGAGATGCACATGAGGTGTGGAGGTGCACATGGGTGTGCCATGTGGGATTATTTTCAAAATGGGAAAAAGGCTAAAATTAACAATTAAAGCATTCATGCTTTTTGCTCTTGGGAAATTTATTTCCATAGGAGCTAAGCCCCGTAGGGGCTTAGCGACTCGGACTCGGGCTCGGGCTCATGAGGCGTTTTGTTGGCGCACTTTGCACTTAGCACGTCAGCATCGTCGCTAGGCGCATAGTGCGCTTACGCGCTTAAGTTGCGCGAGCCACTTGTGCGACCACGTTGCGCGGAGCCCAGTTACGCTGGCCCAGTTACGCAACCCAGTGTACGCAGCGTACGCAGTGTGCGTAGAGTGCGTAGGGTGCGTAAAGGGGATGTGTGCGTAAAGTGTAAATTACGCTGGTGGCACAACTTCCAGCAGAACGTGTCCTTGCATGTTCTGAGCGGTTGCTCCATGTTCGGGGTGGTTACTACCACGTCCCTAACATTGTGCTAACCGGACAGTTGTTGCAGGGGCTTATATAAGGCCTCCTCCTCCTCTCTCACAGGTTACAGAACTAATGCATAGGTAGTAGACAAAAAGTTTACAAGTGCTTAGAGGCTGTGAGAGAGAAGAGAGGAATTGTACCAGCGTTACGTTTTGCACAGGAGTTCAAGTTCATCCGAGGAGTCAGAAGAGCAGAGTGTTCCAAGTTCTCCGACGAACTTGCTGGTTCCTGGAAGCTATTCGTGTGGGGCGAATAAAGCTTTGAGCAACGGTGATCATTCACCCAGCAGGAGATTATCCATCTTTCGCCTGTCACCTTCTTTGTTGGTTTTATCAGGATTCTATTAGCGCACCTTCGGTGAAGTGTTTGCGTTGATATTATCAGAATTCTGTTTGTGCACCTTCTGTGAAGGGAAACACTTGTGGAATTTCTCTTACGTACCTTCTGTGAAGTGTTACGTTCTATGCACCTTCTGTGAAGTGTAGCACTAGTTGAAATTTCTCTTACGTACCTTCTGTGAAGTGTTACGTAATAACAATTGTTACGAAATTTCAGTTTTCCATCGGGAAAAAAAAATTGTGCCCCGGCAATAACAATCTCAAAGCTTTATTGCTACGATGGAAAATGTTAATGTTTCACTCTTCAATTCTGACTTTTGCAAGTTAGAAAAGTTTGATGGGGAACATTACCAAGTCTGGAAGAGAAAGGTATATCTCACCCTTCAACTCAAAGACGTAGATCACGTGCTTTTGGAGGAAGAACCTGCTGTTCCAGATGTTGGGTCTGCTGTCGCAATCACCACGGCTACTAAACTGCAAGCAAAATGGAGAAGAAAAAATAGTATTTGCAGGCTGCTTATCCTGAATGCTATGGAAGATTCCCTTGCAGAATCCTATTCTAAGAAGAATATCGCTAGAGACATATGGGAGTCTCTAGAAAAAACTCTACGAAGAAGACAAGAACCGTAGTAAAATATTTGCGGTTGAAAAATATCACAAGTGGTTTTTTGGGGACGAAAAGTCTATGCTGCCGCAGGTGAAGGAGTTCCTGAAACTGCGACAGAAACTGGAAGACGAGGCGATGCCCCTCCCCGACAAGTTTGTTGTTGGAGGGATTGTCTCAAAGCTCCCCGCTGGGTGGAGCAAGTTCTATGCAAACATGCATAGGAAGAAGCTTGAGATCAGCCTTGAAGATCTCTTGCAGGAAATTTATGTTGAGGACCAGATGCGGGCTCAACTGAAGGTGGACACACTGTCCAAGCAATTGGCTAACGCCAATCTGGTTCAAACCAAGGAACCAAGGGGAAAGCAGGCGGCTTTCCACAGCAAGAAGAAGGACCCTGACAATCTAAAAGTCAAGGGAACTTCTTTTAAGAAAAAGAAGCTAAAGTCTCAAATGCCTTGCTTCAAGTGTGGCAAGAAGGGCCACTTTAAGAATGAGTGCAAAGCAAAGACCAAGCAATCAGAGCAAGGAGAGCCTAGTAAGGTATCTATGATCACTGATGTTGTTGCTATGATTGCGCAGGTTGATGCGATAGGGACTGATGCTGACTGGTGGATAGACACTGGAGCCACCTGCCATGTTTGCTCCAGCAAGGAGTGGTTCACCACCTATACCCCTACTTCTGATGCGGTTATGGTGGCGAACCAGGCACAAACTGAAGTGCTCGGGATTGGGACGATGGTATTGAAGCTGACTTCTGGCAAGTCTCTGACGCTTCAAGGCGTGAAGCACGTACCTGCTATCGCCAAGAACCTGATCTCAGGAGGCCTACTCTGCAACGCAGGCCTCAGGATGGACATCAATGCTAGCCAGATGGTGATGTCTATCAAGGGAACATATTTTGGGAAAGCTTTTTATACCGAAGGAATGTTCAAGATTCAGCTTGTAAATCAGTCCAATGTAATTAATGTAATTAATGAAGTCACTCCTTCTGCTTATACTCTTGAGTTGTGGCATAATAGGCTAGGACATGTTCATTGTAAACGAATAAACAGAATGTTTAGTCTAGGGCTTATCTCCAAGTGTGTGGGTAAGGTAGAAAAATGTGAACTTTGTACTCAAACTAAGATCACAAGGAAACCCTTTCCTCGGGTTAATCGAAGTACAGATCTTCTGGAGTTAGTACACTCAGATATCTGTGACTTCAAACAGTTCTCTACAAAGGCCGGGATGAAGTATTTCATAACCTTCATCGATGACTTCTCAAAGTATGCGTTCGTCTACTTGCTGAAGGCTAAAGACGAAGCATTCGAGAAGTTCAAGGAGTTCAGAGCCGAAGCTGAGCGGCAGACTGGACAACAACTCAAAAGAATAAGAAGTGATCGAGGTGGGGAGTACAGGTCTCATGAATTCGCATCGTTCTGCAAAGAACATGGAATTGTCAATAAAACTACGGCTCCGTACTCTCCTCAATCTAACGGAAGTAGCAGAGAGGAAGAACAGAACGTTAACAGAAATGCTTAACTCAATGTTGTTGACTGCTAGCCTTCCTAAGTGCTACTGGGGTGAAGCTGCATTGACGGCCACTTTTATTCTAAATAGAGTGCCTCATGCAACTTCAGACATTACTCCTCATGAACTCTGGTTCAAGGTCAGACCTAACTTGAATGTCATTCGAGTGTGGGGGTGTTTGGCATATGTCAAGCTTCCAGATCTGAAGATTCAGAAGCTTGGGACAAGGACTACTAAGACGATCTTCTTGGGGTATGCCGAGAAGAGTGATGCTCGGAGATTTCTTGATATTGAGTCAAATCATATCATTGAATCTCGCGACGCAGAATATTTTGAAGACAAATTTGCAAGGCACAAGAATATTGTTCTTGCGGATGTACCGGAGAATAATGAGGGTGCGCAGCAAACTGAAGTCTTCAGTGAAGATGTGGTCCAAGAAGATGTTGTTGAAACAACGATTGAACCAGAACAAGCTGAGCCGTCAGCTAAGCGTGTGAGGAGGCCGAAGGACTTCGGAAGTGACTTTGTCACCTATCATGTAGGAGCAGATCCGCTTACATATGATGAGGCGATGAAGACCAGAGATGCAGTTTTCTGGAAGGAGGCGATTGACAATGAAATTGATTCCATCACCTCAAATAACACTTGGGTGTTGGTTGATCTTCCTGAAGGAGCTAAACCCATCGGAAGCAAATGGATCTTCAAGAAGAAGATGAAAGCAGACGGAACTATTGATAAGTTCAAGGCTAGGTTGGTAGCCAAGGGGTTTTCTCAGAAGCAGAGGATTGACTATTTTGACACGTATGCTCCAGTTGCCCGGATGACCACTATCAGGATATTGATTGCTCTTGCAGCAATACATAAGATGGTGATACATCAGATGGATGTGAATACAGCTTTCCTAAATGGCGAGCTGACCGAAGAGATTTACATGCAACAGCCAGAGGGATTTGTCGTCAAGGGTCTTGAAGACAAAGTTTGCAAGTTGGTAAAATCTTTGTACGGTCTTAAACAGGCTCCCAAGATGTGGCATGAGAAATTTGACAAGGTTATAAGGTCAAATGGCTACATGGTCAGCGAGACGGACAAGTGTGTTTACACCAAGTTCGCTGATGGAAGAGGTGTGATCGTTTGTTTGTACGTGGACGACATGCTCATCCTAGGTACGGATATGAGCTGTGTCACGGAGACAAAGAGGTTCATCTCGAGCAAGTTCAGTATGAAGGACTTGGGGGAAGCTGATGTGATCTTAGGGATCAAGATCATCCGGACAGATACTGGACTAGCGCTGTCACAGTCTCATTATATTGAGAAAATGATCACTCGTTATGGGTATCGGGATCTTCCAGGGATCGATACGCCGTACAGGTGTGATCTGAAGCTGAAGCCTAATTCAGGAGAAAGCGTCAGGCAGCTGGAGTATGCAAGCGTAATCGGAAGTTTAATGTATGCTACTACTGCCACAAGGCCTGACGTAGCTTTCGCCGTAGGAATGCTGAGTCGTTTCACGAGCAACCCAGGTGCTGAACACTGGAAAGCTGTGAAACGGGTTATGAGATATCTCAAGAAGACTCAGACATATGCACTGTACTACAGCGGAGATCCGCAGGTAGTGGAAGGCTTAAGTGATGCCAGCTGGTGCTCAGATTTGAAGAGCGAGAGGTCCACAGGTGGATATATTTTCACAATGGGTGGAGCTGCTATATCGTGGAAATCGAAGAAGCAGACTATGCTCTCGCGGTCATCCATGGAATCTGAGTTCTTTGCACTTGATACTGCAGCCGAGGAAGCAGAATGGCTTCGGGAGCTCATGTATGATCTTCCAGTGGTCGGGGCGCAAATACCGGCAATACCGATATACTGCGACAACCAGGCGACTGCAGCGGTGGCATCAAATGACCTCTTCAACGGAAAGAAGTGGACTGTGCGGTTAAAGCACAGGGCAGTACATGATCTTATTAAGAGAGGTGTAATTGCAGTGATTGATGTTCGGAGTCAGAAAAACTTGGCAGATCCGTTCACCAAGGGCCTCAAGCGCCAGCTAGTCGATGACTCAACATGTAAAATGGGCTTGAAGGCATTCTGATATTTGTTATTGTATTCCTACCATAAAGTTTTATGCTATTAGTTCAAAGATTTATCTAATAGGCATCTAGCTTTTGGTTCAAGGGAGGACCATTAACTGGAAGAATATCAGGAACGGTGGGTACATGTTCTAATGGGCATGGAGAGGTTACGGACCTACAACCACTGTTGTCTACTGTTGTTTTCTACTGAAAATGGTTCCTGTGGGAAGGTTGGCTTAATTGCCTTAATGAGTTCTCAGGCAGAATAAATGCCTGGTATGCTTTACAGGAAGCACGGTAGAGCAGCACTACAAGGAGTGAAACTCCATGCTACAGTAGGGTGACTCCACAATGAGGTTCCTATATGTGGGGTGCTGCCCAGGAATAGAATAAAACCTCGGCTTAGCAGATCAAGTCACAGCGGCGTAGCACCGCAAATAGGCAGTTAGCCTAATGCTGTATGTTAAAATTAAAGAGGGATGTAGTCAGCACTACAAAGAGGAGGAGTTCCTCATGTTACAGTGGCACGACACCACGATGAGGTACCCAGTTAGGGATAAAGCCTCGGCCTTGCAAGCCATGTCGTTGCGGCGTAACACCGCAAAGGAGCCTAAGGCTTCATGCTGGGTAGTTTGGCACTACAAAGAGGCGGTTGTCTCATGCTACTGTAGTATGACACTACGATGAGGTTCCCGGTTCGGAATATGGCCTCGGCTTTAAGCCTTGTCATAGCGGCGTAGCACCGCAAGGGAAGCGCAAAGCGCTTCATGCCATGTCTCTTATAATGAACTCACCTATAGTGTATGGACAGAGATATCAGGCCGTCTCTTGAGGGTAAACTTGTAGACGCCCAAAATTATACACTGAAACTAGGCTGGCACAGGGCCTTTAATGTGTAGCCAGAAGCACACGTAACTACATTATGTGAGTGGAAAGAATTTCAACTATGATGCAGAATTCAAGGCTTAGTCCATTCTTGTATTATAGTATGATTTTTGACCCATGCGGGAAGATTCAGGTCGTCAGCGACATCTCTCCTAATGCATGATGGACAGTTACTGTGGGGAACACTTATACCCATATATAGAGATATGTGGGGGATTGTTGGGTTTTTGGCTTTCCTTTTAGAAACTTTAGTCCCACATCGGAAAAACCAAATAGGTTGTATCTCTATATATTAGCTTTGCTAGTTTCAGAGATGCACATGAGGTGTGGAGGTGCACATGGGTGTGCCATGTGGGATTATTTTCTAAATGGGAAAAAGGCTAAAATTAACAATTAAAGCATTCATGATTTTTGCTCTTGGTAAATTTATTTCCATAGGAGCTAAGCCCCGTAGGGGCTTAGCGACTCGGACTCGGACTCCGACTCGGGCTCGGGCTCGGGCTCGGGCTCGGACTCGGACTCGGGCTCAAGGGCTCATGAGGCGTAATATGGCGTACGCAGTATGCGTAGAGTGCGTAGTGTGCGTAGGGTGCGTAAAGGGGCTGTGTGCGTAAAGTGTAAATTACGCTGGTGGCACAACTTCCAGCAGAACGTGTCCTTGCATGTTCTGAGCGGTTGCTCCATGTTCGGGGTGGTTACTACCACGTCCCTAACATTGTGCTAACCGGGCAGTTGTTGCAGGGGCTTATATAAGGCCTCCTCCTCCTCTCTCACAAGTTACAGAACTAATGCATAGGTAGTAGACAGAAAGTTTACAAGTGCTTAGAGGCTGTGAGAGAGAAGAGAGGAATTGTACCAGCGTTACGTTTTGCACAGGAGTTCAAGTTCATCCGAGGAGTCAGAAGAGCAGAGTGTTCCAAGTTCTCCGACGAACTTGCTGGTTCCTGGAAGCTATTCGTGTGGGGCGAATAAAGCTTTGAGCAACGGTGATCATTTACCCCAGCAGGAGATTATCCATCTTTCGCCTGTCACCTTCTTTGTTGGTTTTATCAGGATTCTATTAGCGCACCTTCGGTGAAGTGTTTGCGTTGATATTATCAGACTTCTGTTTGTGCACCTTCTGTGAAGGGAAGCACTTGTGGAATTTCTCTTACGTACCTTCTGTGAAGTGTTACGTTCTATGTACCTTCTGTGAAGTGTAGCACTAGTTGAAATTTCTCTTACGTACCTTCTGTGAAGTGTTACGTAATAACATTTGTTACGAAATTTCAGTTTTCCATCGAAAAAAAAAATTGTTCCCCGGCAATAACAACTTACATAAATGTAGGCGGTGTAGTGTCCACCACCCATATTTTCGTAGTGGTTGCTAATAGCATACAAATTGTAACAATGGGATACTTCATTAGTCTTACGAGCAATGTAACCTTACAAGTCCAATTTGTGAATGGGAAAATCTACAAATGTCTCCAGCTTGTTTTTCATAAACCGACTATCTTTAATTTTAGAAGAAAAACAAGAACTTCTGGTAGCCTCCAGAGATCTAATTTCTTACTAGCTTGCTGATGCTCCTTGCAATTTGGCAGTACCTGCATGTAAAAGGATTACTGGTTAATAGTTTCATTGCCAAAGTACACAAAGAATTTTAATGCAACAAAAAAATATATTCAGAATATATTCAGGTCCTAGTAATGTGATTTGATATAAAGGTAATCTAAACTGTATTGCCTAAAATTATATCTGTTTGTACTCAATTTTAATTTATTGTTTGAGGCTGTGAGACACATATCCATGTATCGATATATTATACAAATATGCACTTGCACGGACTAATTTTCTTATATCACTATTGGAATAAGTGAAATTGGCGTTGTTATTAGAGACATAATTAGCATGAGTTGATCTATCTGACGAATATAGCGACATATACAAAAGACATCACAAAGTAACTACTAATAATAATGTATTAGTGATAAATATTGGGAAATAGACAATACAACTCAAGTGTGACATACATTTATGTCACTAATATAGAGAAACCTTTAAGAAGTGCCGCTAAATATGTCCTATATTTATGTGTCATCGCTAAAATCGTTGCTAGTCATCGCTAATATTGTCTTTTGTCATCGCTATATATCGGTAAACATTATTAATATTTTAATATATTTGCCCATAGCAACATGCCTAATTTTGTCTCTCATCTTTTTTAAATCGTGGATGAAGCATCTCAATGCGATAGATTACCCCCCACCCCTGCGTCTAGATATATGTATACTTCGGCGACCTCCGTAATTTGGCGACCACCATGCCAACCATGCTTCTACATGCAAACACCTGCTTGGTTGTCCCTGAGCCCAGGTCGAACTCCCTGCAAGTAGTCTCTGTCATGTCACGCCCTGCTAGCATGCGGTAAAATCGTTGCTAGTCATCGCTAATATTGTCTTTTGTCATCGCTATATATCGCTAAACTTTACTAATATTTTAATATATTTTCCCGTAGCAAGCATGCCTAATTCTGTTTCTCATCTTTTTTAAATCGTGGATGAAGTATCTCAATGCGATAGATTACCCCCCACCCCCCAGGTCTATATATATATATATATATATATATATATATATATATATATATATATATATATATATATATATATATATATATATATATATATATATACTTCGACGACCTCCGCAATTTGGCAACCACCATGCCGACCTTGCTTCTACATGCAAACACCTACTTGGTTGTCCCTGAGCCTAGGTCGAACTCCCTGCAAGTAGTCTCTGCCATGTCACGCCCTACTCCCAAAATGTGGTGAGCCAACTACGACCTGTGGTGCTGACAAAGCCGAAGATGCACAACATCGCATGCTATGCACTATATGAATATTAGGATATCTGTACCTACGATTATCGCTTATAAATTCTCGGATTTAGAGTACAACATTAGGATGTCTATATAGTTTTAGAAACTTAATATTTTACTAGCATTAACTGTCATGCCCCAGTCCCAAAACTCAAGCACGTGACTTGGCCACCTGCTACACACTCAAGGGCAAACCATTCTCAGTGTTCTAAAAATCGGCCTAGGCGCCCGCCTAGGCGTCGCCTAGGCGCTAGGCGCCCGCCCACCGTACCGAAAACCCCCTAGGCGGTGGGCTAGGCGGCTAGGCGGGCCCTAGGCGGGCCTAGGCGGGCCCTAGGCGCCTCTAGGCGGGCCTAGGCGCCCCTAGGCGGTGGGTTTTTTGATTTTTTTTTTTTGATTTTGTTTATTCTTAGTTGTATTTTTGATATTTGTTTGGATTTTAAGATAGTATTTGGATTTTAGAACATTAAAATTTTAAATTTCAAATTTTAAATTTCAAAATTTTAAAATTTTCAAAAAAACATTGACCATTCTATGGAAACCCTTAAGCATGCACTTAAGCTGTCTATAAGGTCTACTATCTATACAACTTAATAATTATTTCAACAAGAATAAAGTTTAGATCTATGTAGATGCTTACGCATGGTGTAGGAAACGAACCAATGTTGTGCTCTTATTCTGTGAAGCGGTAGCTTAGGCTTGTGGTCGTTGTCGAGGCCAAACCCTGCCAGAAAGCCACGGTAGTTCTTGGATTTAGTTCTGAGAACGTAGGGGAGCTATGTCAAGCCGCCGAATTAAGGGTCAAAACGAGCAAAAACTTAGATCTAAGAATATTTTAGTTGAAAGTTATCTAGGATGCCCATTTTATGCCATATTTTGATTAAACTTACCCATATAATACTCGTTTCCATCATTATACGCGCATTTTATACCATATTTCAGTTAGAATTACTCATTTATACTCGTTTTCACCATTCTACGACCATTTTATTACTTATTCTGGTTAGAAATTATATTTCTATATTCGTTTCACTAATCTATGCCACTTTTTTTTACCATATTTTAATTAGAATCACACATCTACACTTATCTAGGCCAATTCTATACCATATATAGATTCGAACCACCCATCTCCACTCGTTCTCACCATTCCTCGCACATTTTATATCATATTTCGGTTAGAAGCACTCATCTATGCCACTTTTTTACCATATTTTGGTTCGAATCTCGCAACTACACTAGGTTTCACCAATCTACCCATATTCTACAACATATTTCAATTTGAACCACCCTCTATACTCGTTTTCACCATTCGACGTCCATTTTACACAATATTTCGGTTATAATCACCCATCAATACTCGTTTTCACCATTCCACATGAGTTTTATATCATGTTTTGATTATAATTTCCCATCTAACACTCATTTTCATCATTCTACACTCATTTTGTACCATATTTTAGTTAGCATCACTCATTTATACTCGTTTTCACCATTCTACGATCATTTTATACCTTATTTCAGTTAGAAACCACATTTCTATACTTCTTTCACCTACGCCACTTTTTTAACCATATTTTGATTTGAATCATGCAATTACACTAGGTTTCTCCAATCAACCCATATTTTATGCCATATTTCGATTAAAATCACCTATCTATACTCGTTTTCACCATTCGATGTCCATTTTATACCATATTTCGGTTAGAATCACCAATCAGTACTCGTTTTCACCATTTCATGCCAGTTTTATACTATATTTTCGATAATAATTTCTCGAATATTACTCGTCTTCATCATTGTACGCCTATTTTGTATCATATTTCAGTTAGAATCACTCATTTATACTCGTTTTTACCCCATATTTTGGTTAGAATCACCCATCAATAGTTGTTTTCACAATTTTATGCCCATTTTATGTCATATTTTGATTAAAATTACCAATATAATACTCGTTTCCATTATTGTACACGTATTTTATACCATATTTCAGTTGGAATCACTCATTTATACTCGTTTTCACCATTCTATGAGCATTTTATTCCTTATTTCGGTTAGAAATTATATTTCTATACTCGTTTCCACTAATCTACGCCACTTTTTTTTTACCATATTTTAATTAGAATCACGCATCTACACTCATCTACGTCAATTCTATACCATATATAGATTCGAACAACCCATCTCCACTCGTTTTCACCATTCCTCGCACATTTTATTCCATATTTTGGTTAGAACCACCCATCTACGCCACTTTTTTTAACCATATTTTGGTTCGAATCTCGCAACTACACTAGGTTTCACCAATCTACCCACATTCTATACCATATTTCGATTATAACCACCTATCTATACTCGTTTTCACCATTCGACGTCCATTTTACACCATATTTCGGTTAGAATCACCCATCAATACTCATTTTCACCATTCAACGCCAGTTTTATACTATATTTCGATTATAATTTCACGTATAATACTCGTTTTCATCATTGTACGCCTATTTTGTTCCATATTTCAGTTAGAATCACTAGTTTATACTCGTTTTACCATTCTACGAGCATTTTATTTCTTATTTCAGTTTTGAGACGCATTTCTAAACTCATTTCCACCAATCTACATCACTTTTTTTATACCTTATTTCGGTTTGAATTATGATTCTACACCCGATTTCACCAATCAACCCATATTCTACACAATATTTCGATTAGAACCACCTATTTATACACCTTTTAACCATCCGACGTCCATTTTACCCCATATTTCGGTTAGAATCACCCATCAATAGTTGTTTTCACCATTTCACGCCCATTTTATGTCATATTTTTGTTAAAATTACCCACATAATACTCGTTTCCATCATTGTACGCACATTTTATACCATATTTCAGTTGGAATTACTCATTTATACTCGTTTTCACCATTCAACGAGCATTTTATTCCTTATTCGTTTTCACCATTCTATGAGCATTTTATACATTATTTCGGTTAGAAATTATATTTCTATACTCGTTTCCACTAATCTATGCCACTTTTTTTATACCATATTTCAATTAGAATCTTCCATCTATACTCATCTACGCCAATTCTATACCATATATAGATTCGAATCACCCATCTAAACTCTGACCATTCCTCGCCCATTTTATATCATATTTCTGACGGTATATCCCGGATTCGAGTCATGTCCTTGATCATTCGGAATTGGTTGTTGGTACAAACCTTTCGTATGAGGAAAGACCCGTATCCATATTGGATCGGAGAGAGAAGATACTCAAGAACAAGACTATTAGTTTAGTCCGTGTTGCTTGGGGTCATCACTCTTTGGGTGAGTCAACGTGGGAGCGTGACGATGATATCCGATCGTGATATCCACACCTGTTTGACTCGTAAGGTATAATATCTTCCTTATGTCTTATGTTTTTAAATCCTTGCTTGCATGAATGATTGCTTGATTGACTGCTAGTCGTAGTTGCTTATGATTAGTATAGCTTGCCCCGACATCTCTAGCCTCTTGATTAAATTCCGAGGACGGAATTCTTTTATTTTTTATATCTAGAAAATAATTTTATAACACTTATTTTGAAAATTATTTTTAAATTCAATTTCCTGAAAACCTATCCAAACAACTCATGCAACTCTATGGCATCTTTGGACTTTGTGTAACAAATGGGTGCATGATAACAAGAAAGTGCATATTAAAAACAAAGAGTAATGTTTCTGTTAATTCTGACGTCAATGTGAGTGATGAAAGGAAATCTCTTGAATCAACTTGGTCTTTATCTGCAGATGCGGACTCACGTTGGCGGCTGGAGTAGGCTGGATCCCATTCCATATATATATAACAGTAGATAACCCGTGCCATAATGGTACGGACACGAATTCGGCCTTCTCGACGTAGGCGTGCAGGCACCGGGCCAGCGTCAGGAAGTTCCGGACAGAGACGCGACCTCTGAACCCGGCCTTCTCGACGTAGGCGTGAAGGCACCGGGCCAGCGCCAGAGACCCAAGCCCAGCGGAGACGGACACGGCAAAGATTACGGTGGCGGCGTTCGGGACGACGTGGGACCTCATGGAGACGAAGACGCGCAGGGCCGTCGCGGAGCGTCCGAGGGCGGCGAGGCCCGAGACGGCGGTGGTCCAGGAGACGACGTCCCTGTGCGGCATTCCGTCGAACACCCGTACGACGTGGTCGACGGAGCCGCGTCGGGAGTAGACGGTGAGCAGGACGGTCTGGACGAAGGGGTCGGGCCGGAATCCGATGAGGAGGGCGTGTGCATGGAGCGACCTGGTGGCGGCAGAGGCGGCGGCGGTGGTGTTGAGCAAGGAAGAGAAGGTGTGAGAGTCGGGAGGGACGCGACGGTGAATCATTTGGGAGTAGATGGAGAGTGGGTCGGCGGAGATGGCGATGGCGGTGTTGAAGGAGAAGGGGTTGGGGTTGGTCATGGCGGAGAAGAGAGAGGTGGCGAAGGAAGGGTCGGCGTCAACGGCACGGTGGAGGAGGCTGTTTGCTACGAAGGGGTTGCGGAAGAGGCCGGCGACGACGGCGTGGGCGAGGAAGGAGCGGAGGCGGCAGAGGGAGGGGCGGTGCAAGAGGAGCTGGAGGCGGGGGTGCCGTTGGAACAACCAGTTGCTCCATACCCAATCTACGCCATTATCCTCCATTTATTAAACATTACATAGACATTGATGGCATGTCTGTACCACGTATTCCATTCAATATACATATGGCTGATATCTATAAGCCACACGCAGCACAGCGTGGTGATAATAATACTACTAACGACGAGAAAGAAAAAGAAAAAATTTGTACATATACACTTCCTGCAGAAAATAATTTCCATAAGGTTATCCATGGAATGTTAGAACCATTATACTTTGATAATCCATTAAAATGGTTTGAGAAAGCTCCTCGATTTTGCAAAATTGAGCTCTTAGACATACATAAAGACTCCAAGGTACGAGTCAATAGCATAATGGTTTCTCCTTCAGATAAGGAGGAATTTGCTAAGCAGATAGACGAGTTACTTCGTCTAAGACTTATACAAAAAAGTTCTAGTACTTATTCCTCTCTGGCTTTCCTAGTTAGGAATCATGCTGAGATTAAAAGAGGAAAAGCTAGAATGGTTATTAATTATAGAAAGCTTGGGTATTTTATCCCTTCAGCAGAAAATTTACTAAAACAGATACAAGGAGCTAAGTTTTATAGTAAGTTTGATGCTAAATCTGGTTTTTGACAAATAAAACTTGCTGATAAAGCATCCATTGAGTTAACAGCATTCAGTTGTCCTCAGGGACATTTCGAGTGGCTGGTTATGCCCTTTGGATTGAAAATTGCTCCACAAGTATTCCAAAAATGGATGAATTCCATATTTGGACATTTAGAATATATTGTAGTATATATCGATGATATTCTTGTGTTTTCCAAAACCGCTGAAGAATACAAGGAGCATCTATTATCAGTAGTAAAACTACTACTGGACAACGGAATTATTCTTAGTCCCAAGAAAATCGAGCTGTTCAAAACAGAGATCGATTTCTTAGGGAAGATAATTAAAAATAGTCAAATAGAACTACAGCAACATATATACACTAAAATAAAAGATTTCTCTGAAGACTTTAAAACTTTGAAGGAACTTCAGAGTTTCTTAGGATTACTTAACTATGGCAGAAAATATATTCCTCATCTTTCTGCTAGAGTTGAGAAATTACAAGATAAGCTCGCTGCTGAGCAAGCTAAGTATAAACGAGACACGGAAGAACAGCCCCGCAAGTGGGATACTAGTAGAATTTCTATTTCCCTTTCGCCAGATGAAATGGAAGAAATAGCAAAGATAAAAGAGCTAGTTAAGGATCAAAGAATCCTTTATTTCCCACTCGATAATGAAAAATTAGTTTTGCTGACCGATGCTTCTGATCTTTTTTGGGCAGGAGTACTCATTGCAAAACAAAAGAAAATCGTAGCCTATACCTCGGGCAAATTCACAAAGACTCAAATTAAATATGCTACCGATGATAAAGAATTATTGGCTGTTAAATTAGCCATTAAAAGCCTAAAGATATATCTTCTTTATAGAAATTTTGTTATTGAAACTGACAATAAATCAGTAGCTCAGTTTCTAAAGAAAAAGACTATTAATAATCCTGAGGAAAACCTCAGAAGAATTAGAATAGCAATGTATTTAGAAATATTCAATTACGATGTGGTTTATATTCCTGGCTATACTAATTTTCTTGTTGATACATTGACCATGATATGAAATATGGACGAAGATGACTTCCTTGAAATGCGTCGGGTGTTCGAGCAGATGAGCACCGAGGATGCCTTTACCAAGGTCTCTGGCAAAAAGTTCAGAGCTGAGACTTCCATGGCGGGAGCCTCATCTTCGGGAGCACAAAAGACGAACAGCCCAGCTCCAGGGACTACAACTGGTCCGTAGGCGAATAGTTAGAGGGTGAACAACCCGCAGGCCTCACAGGCCCCGGTGAACAGCCAGTCGCTTGAGACAAACAACTCTCAAGCTGTTAAAGCAGTTGCCACACAGGCACAGCAGTCTAAGGGCAAGGCCTGGGAGGGACCAAAGAAGCCTCCTCAGAAAACTTTCACCACTGCTATGTTAAAAAATTGGTATAATCAGGATCTTGAGAGAGTCGACAAGGGCTCTTGGGATCTGTTCAATGGCTGCTACAGAGCTATTCAGGCCAATGATACTAAGGGAGCGTGTTTTTGGCTCTCTCAACTCGAGAAACAATACATAATCTCGAGGAATAATACAATCCAGCTAAATACAAAGTTAACTGATGTCCAGAAAAGGGCCACTCAGTTGATTTCATATAGCTCTACATCAAGATCTCCTGTACTTATATCTAGGGAGAATGATCTCTTTCAGGGCAATTGCACTGAGCATGGAGAGTTAAAAGAAATCCTAAAGCAAATAAATAGTCATGACCTGGTGAATCTCAGAATGTCTGATGTTCTGACATTTTTTACCACATTAGAGCTAAAGGATGAAAAACTCCTGAACATTGAGTCTGAAGTCATGGTACAAAAAATGATTACCATGTACCAACAAGGACTCATCGAGGAACCACGACTCTTAGCCTATTTTAAGCGCTTAGATGACTCAAGCGTTGCTGAATACTTTGAAGGCGAGGAGATTATTTATAGTAAATATGGAAATTTACATTTAGTTGTATGTTTCCAAGAAATAGTAAAATTAGAAACTGAAATACGAAAAGGACTTGTTCATGAAGTCTTTGTCAGCACCTCTGATGCAGAGCTTTACGAGAAGACCATCCCAAAGATTTGCTGGGAGGCGACCATCTCGCACTCTAGCGAATAATCTGTTTGCTATGTTGGACTTATCTCCTCCTATAATACTATTCAGAGGATTATTAATTATACGCTCGTCCATACAAACAACCAATATAGGCGTATCTATTCCGGTTCGGAATAGACCCGTTATTTTTACTTGTATTAATCCAATATGTAGATATCTCATCTTTGGGTATTTCTTTTTCAATTTTTCTATTATTCTTTTGTCAAGGAGACAGATGGAAGAGAAATCTTCTCCCCCTCTTAACTCAATGTTTCCTTGTATTCCTTCAAATACATATGTATGTTTATTTAGAAATCTAGACTGAAAGGAAATTGGTTTATATACTTCTTTTTTATCGGAATGAGGTATAGCTTCTTTCAGCTTTTCTAAGTCTTCATCGGTAATTTCAAATTGCGCTCCTTCACTTCTGGAAAGGCTAGAATTTGAAGTTTCCTCTGATGTTATTATATTCATGTATATTCTAAACTCGCAGTATTGTTCATGATAGTCTCTACCTGAGCTACTAGATTCAGGTGGAGTTTCATTAATAATTTTTCTAGGGGGTGGATCAAAAATAATAGGTAGATCCTCGTATTTGTGGATTACTAATAATCCAATTGGATCTCCCCTATCAATGTCATAATCCCCTTCCCAAGTTGTATTTTTGACTGTTATAGTCACATTATGTCTAGAAACGGGCTCAATAAAGCCCTGTGTAAGGATTATACCTTTATTTTCATGTAGAGGTATGCTATGGATTATCTTATAGTATCCTAGAGGTATAAATATTCTTAAATCGAGGCTTATCTCTGCACTTCGATATCTCTTTATATTAACAGTTTTACTGGCATATAAAGTATATCCAGCTGAGATTCCCTCTTTTATGGGGAGGATTCCTTTCTCACTAAGGAGGGTAGTTTTATTTATGATATTCATATTGATTTTGAGATGTTCTATAGAGTTACAGAGATCCTCATCAGAAAATCCTTCTTCTTTTGAGGATTCACTCATAGATTCTATCTCATATAAAGACGAGGCAGATGTATTACTGCTTATTTCATCAATAATACTGGTATGTATTCCGTATTCTTCAAGGTCATTGATAATTATGCTACTAATATTTTCTGGGCATTCATTAGCGAAATGACCTTCTCTATTACATTTAAAACATTTACATCCCTTTCGAAATTTTTTCTTTTTGATAAACTTTCATTTTTCAAACTTCTTCTCAGATTTGAATTTCTTTTTGAAATTCGGTTTCCATTTTTTCGAGTTATTATATATTTTTTTCTTTCTAAAGGTTTTATCCCTTTTATTTCTAAGCCATCTCTTTTTTGACCCTTTATATTCGGGTGGACAGCCGAACTGATAATTAACATCTTCGTCATACTTGGAACAACACATGTATCCAAGTACCGAATTTTTTATATATTTCTCAATTTGAGTATGTGCCTTTGCCTGTTCACAGGTTTCTTCCATGGCACTCATACAGGCTCGTTTAAGCATTCCAGTAGAATGCACACCACCTCTAATTTTATCATACATTTCCTTAATAATATTATTCCAGGGATATGGTATTTTAACAAAAAATCCCTTTATCCAGAATTCTTTATGCTCTTTACTACTTAGGTGGAAGATAAGACTAATATATTTGGTTACGAATTCTTCCAGCATACGAATATCACATAAGATCATTTTATGTAATATTTTATCATAATCCTTCGTGGCACTGGGATCTTCTCCTGTAAAATCTGCTACTACATATTCTAATAGTTTATTAAGAGCCTCAAATTTATTTGGATGACTTGTCACCTTAGCGGAGGCTTCAGGGTTTAAAGTTTCGAAATTTCGTAGCCAGGCAATACTATCTCCCTACCAATGGCTAGTAGCATAGTGAATAAATTCTCCCGTGGTAGTATCAGGAGGCAAGAAATATGCCATTCCACAGATCTTTTGACACCAATTCGAAATATATTCACCCATTCGTTTATGAGGAATATTATCAATATTGAATGTCAATCCGTCTTGTATAGATGGTTTTTCTTGATAGATTTTCTTAGTGGTAGCATGTAACCTTACCCAATCTTTTCGTTTTTCTTCATTAAACATTCGAGTAAATGGGGAAGGTTCATCTAAAGATGCATTAGCATCCCTCATAAGTACTTCCGGGGGTAGATTTATTGATCCCGGATGGGTCGTGGGTTCGGCACGTATGTCAATAGAGTCATTGCTTCCCTGACCCTCTTCAATAGCTCTTATGTTCAGAGTCTCAACTTCATCATTTGATGACTCTGTGTCTGAACTATCAGCATATTTCCATCTAAAGAAATCAATAGCCCTTGAATGTTTATCATAGTAAGAATAAACATCCTGCCTCTCAATTTCTCCAGATAACTCCTGTTGTTGGAGTCTAATAAAGGTTTCGTAGTATTCTTCATTTATTTCATCCATAGGAATTGTATTCTTTCCCTCAGATGACAGTCTTAGCATATTAATGCTATTAGTCCAACGCCATTTAGTCTGTACGACAGGTTTTGTCTGACGGACTGGGGTTGGTTTACTGGTTGAGCTCTCGGCTTCCTTTGGAGTCTTTCCAAAGCTTTTAAGTTCATTTTTGATATGAGATATATCTATCCCAATATCACCTATTTCTCTGACGATATTATGCATGTCGTTGTTTATAGACACTAATATGTCTGCAAGGTAATTATAGATCCCATTTTATGGGTTCTTATGCGAGGGTAAATGAACAATATGTTCATAACCAATTAACTCAAACGGGTAGTGATGTCCTGCCGAATGAATTATATTTTTGGCCTTAGCCGGAACGTTAGGAGGTTGCTCTTGAGTATGGAGGCTATAGGAGGTCTAGATAATTTTCAACAAAAATATTCTTAGATCTAAGTTTTTGCTCGTTTTGATCCTTATTCTGCGGCTTGACATAGCTCCCCTACGTTCTCGGAACTAAATCCAAGAACTACCGTGGCTTTCTGGCAGGGTTTGGCCTCGACAAAGACCACAAGCCTAAGCTACCGCTTTACAGAATAAGAACACTGGTTCGTTTCCTACACCATGCGTAAGCATCTACATAGATCAAAACTTTATTCTTGTTGAAATAATCTAGCAACTTCTTATAGCATCATACTCAAGAACAAGTATTTAAGCTAACATAAAAATTAAAGACAAGAAATAATAAAGAAGTAACAAACTTACTAGCAAACCAGGAATTTTATTGAACGCTGGCTCTGATACCAGATGAATATACAAGGAGAGCAAGATGAATATACAAGGAGAGCGAGTGCAACACAAACAAACTCAACAAACTCAAACTCAGAAAGAACACAAGAATACAAGAGGACACTTCCGTTTTCGTTGCCCCTTTACAACAACAAACACCCTTATTTATAGGGGTCGAAACATGACTACCGGTTCAGCCGGTTAGAGCTTACCGAAAACTTTATTTACACAAAGAGAGACAACTCATCCCTTAAGATGAGAATGAATATTTTTATGTCACATCAAAATAGACACGCCATGGTTGTAGATAAGAGGGAATCTGCTTTATGGTGGGGTCCGGTATATTATTTCCCACCATTCCCCCCAACTGTCGAAATCTATCGGTGGAGAGCTACGATCATCTGGATCTCACTGACGGATTCGCCTGTCGGCATCTTCTTGTCCTTGCTCTTCTTGGGTCCCAATGGTGTTTGACCCAGCTATTTCGAACTGTGATTCCGATGTTTCTGGTACCTCTTCTGGTGTCTCTGGTACCTCTTCCTCCTGGAAAACCCATGGCGATTCTACCACTGGTGAGGGTTGCTGTACAGGTTGAATGATCTTGGGCGCTTTAGGCTTCTTTTTATTTTTACACAAATGCCACCCAATCCTCTTCCGGTAGCGCTTAAGGACCTCCTTGAATGTAATTTTTTCAGCATTGGTCCACCATACTTCATTCTTCAGTCCATCTCTTCTTCTTCAGAAGAGACCTTATCTCGGGCTTGTTGCCCAATTGGTCTAAGGTTCATACATCCGACGAACTCATGGATCAGACTAAGCTTTATATCATCCTTTAGCGGAATGCTGAGGTAATCCGCCAAGATAATATTATCCGATTTGGAGAAGAGGGCGAGCTTTTTTAGGAAGCTTTGCAAATTCTCTGAAAAACTCGTATGCGCCATGTCGCTCTTTCTTTTCATTAAAAGTTTCTTTCTTGAACTGAGAGAACTTTAGTCCTGGGACTCCTTCATGCCTTCGAAGCTCCCAGATCAGACAAACGTTTGGAATATAAGGTTATATTCCAAACGTTAATTTAACGTTTAGTACTTATTTCCGAATGAACGTTATCTTCCATATTTTTGAATGAATTATATTTTCGGCCTTAGCCGAAAAGTTATATTTTTGGACAGAACTCTTTGAGAGAATCTCGGCAAATAGCCATTGCATCCGTAATAGTAGGTTGACCAAGTTCAAAAACCAACGGCACCAGACGAACTCGGGGCGAGTTCGGACCGAACTCGGGCCGAACTCTGTTGGTGTCTAGAGTTTGATTTTTGGGGAATTTTGTGTCATGTCGATTGTCTTCCAGCAGCATATCATCCTGGATAAAGGTGATATTTGGGATTATCTCTATTACACTATGACATTGAGGGCATACCACAGGTTCTTCATCTGACTTCTTAAGGTGTACAAGACAAACATCAGCTTGCATCATGGCTTCACTGAGCGTTTCTCAAGTTTCGTTTGAGAGGCGAAGGAGTGCAAAGATTGATAACCTTGCTGGAGTATTGGCTAGCTGAGCCAATATATCAAAGATGTATGGCTTTTAAAGACTTATAGTGGAGTCTTTTCCAAATTCTTGTAGAAGCGAACTTGTTGTTTGCCTTTATCAGCTGCTGCCGGCTTGGAAGGGCCCGAATCAGCTGGTGGAGCTGATGTTAGAAGGAAATTAGGAGCAGGAGGAGGAGTGACAACTTTATTCTCTTGACCTTCTGGGTAATCTCTAAGATAGAGTCTCCCAGATCTGGTACCGGCTAAGACTTCTTCTTTTAAAGCAAGTGAGAGAGAAACCATGTTACAAGTCTTCGCACGTGCCTTGCCTTTAGAAGGCTTCTTTCGTTGATGAGGTAACATGTGATCTACCCCGAATCCTAAGCCGATACGACACTTATTGTCTTGAAGTTACAGAGATAGAGGTATCGGAGACCCCTTTCCATTGCTCAAACTTGGCGCTTTCTGAAAGTCATATCCCATCTTTAGCATCAGCTCACGAGATTGCTGACTGTATCGATGGAATTCTGGTTGGTAGTCGACTTTTGACTTTGGCGAAGCAGTCTCTAAAGTAGAAGGCTTGGATCCTGCCAGAATAACACTACCAAAATATGTCGAGTTAGCGACGGCCAGATCCGTCGCCCATCCGTGGGCAATCTTTATTAGCGACCGATCACTGACGGATCTTGGTCAAAATAATCCGTCGGCAATCAGCTCGTCGCTAATAAAGATTCGTCGCTAAGTAGTCGAAGAGCGACGGAATAGCGACGGCTTTTCGTCGTCACAATACGATGCATTAGCGACGACTTTCCGACGGGCTTTCGTCCATTTCAAGTATTAAATACTTAACTGTGTAGACGCTAGCGATGGATAGTCCGTCGGTAAACCGTCGTAACAGTGTATCAGAGGGTATCGTTCCGTCGCTAGTCCGTCGATAGCCGTCGCTAACAAAGGACGGATTAGCGACGGAATACTAACGGATTATCCGTCGACCATGTTCTGGAAATTCTTGACATTTCTAGAACCATGGCGACAGATAAATCGTCGCGACTCCGTCGCTACGCCGTCGACATAGCGACTGATTATCCGTCGCCATAGGTCTGGAAATGTCATGCATTTCCAGAACCTTGGCGACGGATGTTCCGTCGCTATGTCGTCGACACAGCGACTGATTAGTGGCTGATTATCCATCACCATGGTTCTGGAAATGTCATGCATTTCCAGAACCTTGGCGACGAATGTTACGTCACTATTCCGTCGAACTATATACTACCAGAACCTTGCCGACGGATATTCCGTCGACCATCCGTCGCTAACTGGAAACAATTTACATTTCCAGTTAGCTACGGAAATTCCGTCGAAAAGTAGTCGGAAACTGGAAATATCCGTCGCTAACCGGTCACTAGTCCGTCGCTAACTGAGATTTTTTTTGAAAAAAAATTGCAGCACTTTTCCTGTTCACAAAAATATGCATAAACCAAACCAATATATAATGCACACCAATTATCCAACAATCACATAGACCAAATATATAATGCACACCAATTATCCAAGAATCATATAGACTAAATATGCACATACGAATTTAATGCACACCAATTATCCAAGAATCACATAGACCAAACCAAATTAATATAAAATAGACATCAATTATCCTGAAATCATAAACTAATATCCGGCATTATAATCTGATCATAGCACAAATATTCCAGAATTCCCACAAATATTCCAAATTTTCTTAATTACAATACTTTAAGGAGGAGGAGGAGTTCGATTGCCCGATGGTGGTAATCCCCGCTGCGACCGACGAATATACTGCTCTACTAGGTACGGCGGCAAGTCGTCGTAGACACTGCTCGGAAGTCGGCGTAGCTGCTCTGGCGATATGAGATCAAGGAGTGCCGTCACAGTCGGAGGCGGTACCAGAGGGGCAGCAGGGTTGAAAGAAAGATGACCCACGGAAGAAGGATCGGCACCAGCAGTCGACGGACCGGCACCAGTAGAAGACGGACCGACACCAGCAGCAGACGGACCGGCAGCAGCAGGCGGAGGGGGAAAGTACGTGGAAATTTGCTCCCGCAAGGACGACACCGCCTCGTGCAGCTGCGTAAGCTGCGACCTAACATCATCGTCTGTCGGGGCCGCGGAAGGAGGCGGTATCGGTGAAAATCTCTGAGTCGCCATGTACAACGGCCCTAGGGAGCCGACTCCGTACAGGAGCCCTTTCTTAAAGCCGCTGACGGTATCTACAAACAATTCGTTACGAGCGGCCAAAGAAGAGGGCGTCCGGGCGGGCGTCGTTTCATCGACATCCTCGGTGTCAGTTAACTGAGCCCGACTAAGGGCTTCACGATACGCAGCCTATCAAATGAATGTGTTTTTATTATAAGATTTACCTAAGTTGTAATCTAAATCCTATGTTTCACTAAGCTAAGTGTGAATCCTAAGTTTACCTAAGTTATAGTCCGAATACTTTTAATTCTAACGTAAATCTCATAAACATAAGTACTTACATCAGTCTCCTTGGCCCTATCGTCGACGAAGCTCCCGTCCTTCCGTCTCTTGTGCGTATGCTGGAATACGTCGTGCATGGTGACCGATTCTGGCGCCCTTTCCTCATTCACCGCCCGTTGGGTCTGCATACGAAATTTCCGTAGAACTTAATTAACTCCGTATATTAATAATACCTAATTCGATAGTGAAATGAATTTACAGTGTCTCACCAGATCTGTAAGCGTCGCTGCGTGGGGCCTTGATCCCCCCGTGTGAAGCCCCGCGACCCGTCGGTTCGCCTTCAACTTCTCCGATTTCTCCTTGTATGCAGGAGTATTCATCATATCTAAGAGGTCCTCATAATAGTCCTGCCGGATCTAATTCGGCCTCGTCTGCCCCATTTTCAGGTCATGAATCATATCCCGTATCTTCTTCGAGGCAGCGCTTCTGTAGGTCCTGCGGATCGCGTCCTCGTGATGGGGGGCCACCAGTACGTCGTCTAACATACAAATTCAATTATCTCATAATTTAAAAAATAGTTAATTAAAGAGTAAATAATAATTAAATAGAAGATATAGATATATACCCTCAACTCGTCGAGCCAGACGCACTTCAAGTTTGGGGCACCGACGAAAAGTTGAGGTAGGGACCATGGAAGTTAGCCCTGATAATTTCTCCAAGAGCCCTGGCAACATTAAACGGAAAAAACCTACAAAGAAGAAACGACTGGATTATTAACTTGAATAAATGAAAGAAATTTAATAAATTATCTTAAATTTACTTACGAGGTCCCCGCGGGCCATAGCTCTCGTCGGAACTCGCCTCTCGGCCTCTCTGGTGCCGTCGGAGGATCCGCGGGTCCGTGCATGTACTCCCTAGTAACCGGATGGAACCGAGTATGGGGGTACTCTGGAGCCCACTGTACAATAACTGGGGGATCCACTGGTGGATCCGCTGGTGGGTTCGATAGCGGAACGGATTCGCTAGCAGATCCAGACTCATGCCTCGATGAAGTAGTCGATCGACGGCGGGATGCGTCTGTGCCCGGGGTACTCTCCGGGTCGGGCTTGCTGGATGGGGTCACATTCCGGGAAGATTGAATGCGACCACGACCACCAGCACCATTACGACCACGACCACCACCACCGCCAGCACCAGCACCACGACCACCACCAGAACCACGACCACGGCCAGCCATCATGACCTGTAAATAGAATACGTAAATATAATTAACAATATAAAAGTGTAAATGAATGTAAAATTCTAAACTAAAATATACATACCACCAGTAGGGAGACGAGTGCCGCCGCGACTAAAAAGACTAGGAGTACCATCTGCAATAAGTAAATAATCGAACGAAAAAAATATGAATTCACGTAATTGCTTTTATGAGGTCAAACTTAATTCACGTAATTGGAAGTGTTTTTAATATACAACAATATTTAACCTAATCATCATCTTCGTTCTCATCCTCGGCCTCGTCTTCATCATCATCCTCCTCCTCATCCTCATCCTCATCCTTATCTTCATCGTCGATTTCATCTGTATCTTCATCCCCATCAAATTCGTCTTCTTCTTCTTCTACCTCAATATTTGGGACAAGACGCCTCTTTCTCCCCTGGTTGACAGCTAAGTCTTGTGTATCAACCTCTTTCTCCCCTCTATTTTCCTCAACAATATCTTCAACATATATTGTATCCGAGTGTTGTCCCAAGTATTAGGACTTTTCGATCTGGTCCTCTTGGTATGCTGGGTCTCCAACATTAAATGTATTTCTAGATTTAATCTTGCATACTATCCACCAGTCAAATCGATCTCTACGATGCCTTGGGTAGCTTGTATAGTAGACTTGAACAGCCTGATTTGCTATCGCAAATATATCGGACCCTCTATATCTCCTGCGATGATTTATATCGACAAATCCAAATTATTTATCGATTCTCCAACCGATATTTGATGTCGTATCGAACCACTCACATTTGAACATCACAATATGCATATCATATGGGCCAGTATATTATAAATCTACAATATTCCGAAGCACTCCATAATAGCCAAAGTCCGATTCGTCGTCATAGATGGTGCCTCTTATGCAAACACCGGAATCCTTGGTACTGATGCCGTCATTGACAAATTTGACATTTATAGCATTCTGAGTTGCCTTAAACCTGAAGCCATTAACGACATAGCCTGGCCAAGTCTTTGTTTGCCTCTTCGGTCCTAATGCCAGATAACGAACACTCTCATTAGTGAGTGTTGTTTCAGGCAATAAAACCTGTAAATAAATATTTATAATTTAAATGTTTTAGATTATATATTTCTAATCTCAGTTACTTACGTATTTTATAAGAATATATAAAATCAACCTCAATTATAATCTCAGTTACTTACGTATTTGCGAAACCATGACGGAAACGTACAATCAACCTCTCTTTGAAGTCCCTTATCGGTAATATCGGGTGTCCTCATTTTGACTTCATCTCTAAATACACTATTAGAGAAAATAAGAATATATAAGTGTAGTCACTTACTTCATCAAATTAGAGATTATAACGAGTGCAAGTGTACTGACTTACTTCTCCAAATCTCTCACTTCTTGTATGTCACAGTTTAACAAGACATATCGGTGAGCGGCATCATATTCGTCGTCAGTCAACCACCATTTTTTACTAGCCCCAACAGGCTTGCCCCTTACATTGAATATACCTCCATCCTTAACGTCCTCGTCATTCCTTTGAGGTCTATTTTGATTTTTCTTAACATGAGTATCGAAATAAATAGAGCAGAAGTTTGACACCTCTTCGATAAGATATGCTTCGTATATCGAAGCCTCTATATGAGCCTTCTTGCCAACTTTCTTCTTTAGATGGTGTAGGTATCTAGAGAGACAAATTATTTTGAGAATTAAGAATAAATTTTAAAACCCACTGAAATTCAACTTAAATTATATCGATTTTTATGTACCTTTCAAATGGGTACATCCATCGATAATGAACAAATGCACCGATACGGGCTTCGTATGCTAGATGAATCGGTAGATGCTCCATGCTGTCGAAGAAGCCAGGAGGAAATATTTTCTCCAACTTACAAATTGTTAAGATAATCTTCTCCTCAAGTTCAACCATGTGTTGCACAGTCAACTTAGTTGAACAAATATCCCTAAAGAATATTGATGGTTCGGCCAACGGAACCCATACAGCAGAAGGCAACAACTCTTTCAAAGCAATGGGTAGTAATCTTTTCATAAACACGTGGCAGTCATGACTCTTCATTCCCGTTAGCTTGCGTTCATTGAGATCAACGCATCTAGACAAATTCGACACATAGCCATCGGAAAATCTTAAAGTAGATACCCACTTGCAGATTATTAATCTATCTTCCTTGCTTAATGTGTATTGTGCTATTGGCTTACTTAATTATCCAGCAGCTCCCCTTTATATCAAGTTCAGATAAGGACGCTTGCATATCTCGGCAATATCTTGTCTTGCTTTTGGATTGTCCTTCGTCTTTCCTTTAATATCCATGACGGTATTGAAGACATTATCGAACACATTTTTTTTCGATATCTATAACATCAAGATTATGCCTTATAAGATTATCTTTCCAATAAGGCAAGTCCCAGAAGATACTGCGTTTGGTCCAGTTATGGCTTTGTCCGAACCCATCGACATGATTGTTCGATGGATCTTCCATTACAGTGGGCAAGTCCTTTACATCTTCCCAAATATCGTATCCCGACAATCTGGCAGGCGGATGAGAAAATTCTTATTTTTCAGCTCTGAACGCGTCCTTGTTCTTTCTCCAAGGATGACTCGCGGGCAGAAATTGACGAGGACAATCAAAGAAAGAAGTTTTTCCTCCATGCTTAAGGCGGAACGCCTTACTATTTTCCATGCATATCGGACAAGACATGGTGCCGTGAGTACTCCATCCCGACAGCATACCGTATGCGGGAAAATCATTGATTGTACACATCAGTGAAGCTCTCATCTGAAAGTTCTGTTTCCTGGAAATATTATAGGTCGCGACGCCGATCTCCCACAGCTGTTTCAGCTCATCCACCAACGGCTGTAAATACATATCGATATTCTTTGTCGGATTTTTGGGACCTGGTATGATAGCTGTCAAGAACATATAAGGAGTCTTCATACACATCCATGGTGGCAGATTGTAAGGGATCAGAATGACCGGCCAGCAGGAGTATTGAGATCCCGACTGCCCAAAAGGGGCGAAGCCATCAGAACATAGCCCCAGACGTACATTTCTAGGCTCTGCAGCAAAATTTGGACGACGCAAATCGAAATATTTTCACGTCTCTCCATCCAAAGGATGTGACAATTCTCCATCGTCCTTTATGCGTTCTTCGTTGTGCCACGTCATTTGTTCTGCTGTATTCTGAGACATAAACATCCTCTGCAAGCGCTTCGTGATCGACAAGTAATGCATATACTTGTAAGGATGTCGTTTTCTAGTTAACTTTCCTTTTCCCCTGACTAGCTTGTAACGATCCGCATTACAAAAGCTGTAACTTTCTATATCTTCGTTCTCCTTATAGTACAACATGCAGTCGTTGCGACAACAATCTATCTTCTCGTACCCCAGTCCCAGTTGTCGGACCATCATCTTCGACTTGTAGAAGTTTTTTGGAAGCTCTTTTGATTCCTTCGGTAACACCTCCTTGATTAGTTGTATAATCCGATCATAGGAAGTTTGTGGCAAGTTAAAATCGGACTTTATGTTCAACAACCGCATCGTCACTAACAGTACGAAATTTGGCTCACAACCAGGATATAAAAAAATTTCAGCATCCTGAAACATATCATAGAACTCCTTCGCCTCGGGATTAGGATCCTCCGGATCAAAATTAGGCCCTGCCGCGTCGTACACCATATCTCGTGCAAGGTTTTGCAGGTCTTCATAATCAACAGAGCATTCTTCGTTTTCGACGACAAAATCCGTTGCAGCATTATCATCAAAAGCATAAGTAGCAGCATTCGCAACCTGTCTTTCCGCATATAGTTCACCTTACGATGACCACAGGTCGTAATCACGTACGAAACCCTTACGGGTCAAATGATCTCTTACACTCACCACTTCTTCGTAATGTCTATTACGACAATTATGACATGGACACTTGATTTTGTTACCGTCTATATACCGAGCTTCTCATGGCATACTTAAGAAACACTTCCACGCCTGCCTGAAAATCGTCACTCACACCTATTCTGCTCTCGTGTTATCGTTTGTACATCCATGTACGATCAACGAAATAACGATCCATCACAGATTAGATGTGAAAATCTGTATCGTAAGACAAACTAAACAGAATTAGTATATAATCATGTAACTGGTGGATCCGCTGGTATATAGGCCGGATGTACTTAGTATCGACCGCATCAGACTAGTATCGGTCTATAGGTTTGGTATAGGCCGTATCAAATTGGTATTGACCTTAGCGAATTGGTATTGTCCTATTCGATATGTATCGGCCGTATAGCTAGGATTCGTACCGGCCTTATCGATTCGGTATCGACCGTATCGGATAGGTATCGGCCGTATCAGATTAGCATGGTGGAAGGTTTAGTAACAACTATACTTAGATTTTTCTCTTCTCGAGCTAGAATACCATTGCAAGAGAGTCACGAGAGAGTAAAAAAAATCTCCTACATATTGATGTTTACGAGAGTGATTGGCCAATTACAGTAACACACATGCTGCATTTTCTATCAGGGAATGAGAGATTGAAAGCAATAACATATAGAGTTGTATTTCGGGAGAAGAACTCGTACAAACTCTTTGTGAACAAAGAGTTTATAGGAGTTCGTCTTCTTCCGAAATACAACTCTATATGTTATTGCCTTCAATCTCTCCTTCCCTGATGGAAAATGCAGCATGTGTTTTACTGTAATTGGCCAATCACTCTCGTAAACATCATTATGTAGGAGATTTTTTTACTCCCTCGTGACTCTCTTGTAATGGTATTCTAGCTCGAAAAGAGAAAAATCTAAGTACAGTTGTTACTAAACCTTCCACCATGCTAATCTGATACGGCCGATACATATTCGATACGGCCGATACCTATCGGATATGGCCGATACCGAATCGATAAGGCCGGTACAAATCCTAGCTATACGGTCGATACATATCGGATAGGACGATACCAATTCGCTAAGGTCAAAACCATCTGATACGACCTATACCAAACCGATATACTGATACTAATCTGCTACGATCGATACTAAGTACATACGGATACCGATACCGATAACGATAGTTCGATACCGATACCGATAGTGCGATACCGATACCGATAGTCCGATACCGATAGTGCGATACCGATACCGATAGTGCGATACCGATAGTTCGATACCGATACCGATAGTCCGATAGTCCGATAGTTCGATACCAATACCGATAGTTCGATACCGATACCGATAGTCCGATAGTCCGATAGTCCGATACTACCGATATCGCCGATACCAATACTCATAGGAAAAGTCCGATACCGATTCCGATACCGATAGCAATAGACTTTCTCATCATATTTTTTAAACTAGGGTTTGCCATATTGCATTTTCTTTAAAGTATCGGCCGATACCGATCCGATACGGCCGATACCGATACGGTTTGGCATGTTTCGATCCGATATCGACCGATACCAAATATTGACCGATGCCGACATTGGGGGTCTTTGTTCCGGTCAATTTGGCAAAGAAAATTAAACAACAAAGGAATAGTCCGATACCGATTCTGATACCGATATTGTGAACCTAGGTTGAAAGCATAATAAGGTTGTAAAAGCATGTAAAAGAATCCGATACTACCGATAATTATTTGTTTTCCAATACCAAAAATTTTGATACTTCGATCCGAAACTGTCGATACTACCGATATCGCCGATACCAATACTCATAGGAAAAGTCCGATACCGATTCCGATACCGATACTTTGAACCTTGATATATATATATATATATATATATATATATATATATATATATATATATATATATATATATATATATATATATATATATATATATATATAAAGCAATAGACTTTCTAATCCTATTTCTTAAACTAGGGTTTGTCATATTGCATTTTCTTTTGTTGAACACCATGTGGCTAAGACTAGGGTTTGTCATATTGCATTTTCTTTATATATATATATATATATATATATATATATATATATATATATATATATATATATATAAAGCAATAGACTTTCTCAACCTATTTTTTAAACTAGGATAATTACTACTACTTACACTTACAAACCCTAGCGTACCCATCCCACCCCCCGCCGCCCCCCCAGCCCCGCGCTGCCCCGCGCGCGCCACCCCCGCTGCCCCGGAGCTCGCTGCCCCCCGCCACCCCCCCGCAGCCCCGTGCGCGCCAGCGTACCCCTCCCACCTCCCGCCGCCCCTCCCAACCCCTGCCGCCCCCCCAGCCCCCGTGCTGCCCCGCGCGCGCCACCCCCGCCGCCCTCCGCTGCACCGGAGCGCGCTGCCCCCCGCCGCTCACCGCAGCCCCGCGCTGCCCCGAGCGTGCCACCTTCGCAGTCTCTGCCGCCCCCGCAGCCCACAACGCCCCCGGCAGCCCACGACACCCACGACCACCGAGAGAGAGAGAGATATTACCTTTGGAAGAGAGAGAGGAGAGGTCGCCGACCGCCGCGGAAGAGAGAGAGAGAGGAGAGAGAATAAAATTTGGAAGGAATGAAAAGTTCTCCCCGTCGTTTCAATTTAAGTCTGGGCCCTTTATTTAGCGAAGGACTAGTGACGGATTGTATCCGTCGCTCTTTTTGATACTTGCCGACGGAATATCCGTCGCTACATAGTCGAAGAATTGTCCTGCCATTTCTTCTAACAATTCCCGCCAAATAATCGACTGCATAGCGACGGCTACTTATCCGTCGCTATATCTCCGACGCCCTAGCGACGGCTGAGCGACCTTTTCTCCCCCTTAAAATAAAATAAAAATTGTATCGGCTTGTCGTCGGTACTCCGTCGGTTATTTGCCGCAAATCCGTCGCTAACGCCGACGGAAAGTATCCGTCGCTAATGTGCCGTCGCCAATTTACTGTATTTTGGTAGTGTAAAAGTAGCCTTCAAGGAGGGAATTTGGTCATTAAGTGAGGTATGCTCAGTCGAAGTCATGTTGCATGATTTGTGCTTAGTTGATTTCTTAGATTTGGTAGAAGGGACGGATGTCTTCTACTTAAAATTGACGACTAGGTTAGGATGAACCCACATGATTTCACCTTTAGCTGTCGACAGTGGGACCAAATAGTAATTTCGTGCCGGCGGGAGGTTAACGATCTCCATAGTTGCTTTTGGTATTGGGACGACACTGTTAGGGACTTGTCGAGCAGGGAAGTCTCTAAATTATAGAGATACGATGTTGTCAGTCATCGTCTTCTTGTCCTTTCAGAGAGTGATCGCCTTGGCGTTGATCAGCTCTTGGATCTTTCCTTTGAGTATGTATCATGCCCTGGTTGGATGACCCAAAAATCTCTGATACATGCAATATTTAGGACTGTCAGTTTTACCTACTTCATCCGGCCACTTGATTTCGGGTAGTTGAAGCTTATTTCTTTTGATTAAGCAATCAAAGATGCTCATGACATTGTCATCATCAAAGGAATACTCCTCCTTAGGTCATGGTGTTGTCCTTTGTGGAGGTGTTGTTGTTGTAGCTGCTAGCTGACCTACATTGATGGCTAAGGCTTCTTTACCCTTGCGAGCGTTTGGGTGACTGTCGCAGCTGGTAGCAGGATGGGTATCTTTGTCAAGATTCGGTATTGGGATGCCTAGTTGCTTAAACTTTTCAGCGATGTCCTCAGCTGCTGTGGCACTTACAATGAAGGAACCCCAATCTTGGAACTGTGTTGGTCCAGTCCACATGCTAACTATAGGTAACAAGTTTGATTTGCAAGTATCTATAGTCGATGCGTCAGGGGTACCCAGAGGCATTTTCAGTGCCTCTTGTCGGAAGCACTCTATGAAAAGTTATGCGGTTTCCTTAGGCTTCTGTTTGATTTTGGTAAGAGCAGACCTGGTCATGTCGGGCGTCCCTTCACAGAATTATTCCAGGAATATCTATTTCAAGGCTATGATGGATGTTATACAACTATCCGGCAAGCTTCGATACCAATCATAGGCAACACCTGATAAGCATCCAACAAATACTCTAGTGAGTAGAGCATCATAATGTTGGAGATGATCAGTCATCATCTCGAAGTGATTGATGTATTGACTCGGAGATGTGGTGTCGTCGTATAAAATTATGGTCGACGGCTTATATTTGGGTGGGAACGGGACTTCCTTCCACTCTGCAGGGTAGGCTTGTTTGATCCCTAACTTCTGTAATCCCTCTTCCTGCTTAAAAGATTGATTTGTAGGATTGATTTATAGGATTGGGATATGGAACTGCATCGTAAGTACCACCCCCAGTACCGGAGTGACTTGGAGTAGCCTGTGTTTGTAGGTACGACTTTCGAGATGGTGGTATTTATAGGAGGTTTTGCTCCAGGGCCAATGTAGACAGGCACAGAACCTGCTGCATGTTCTTGAGTTGGAACTGGGTTCACAACTGGTGGAACAACATGTTGTATCATGATCACCGCGTGCATACTCGTAACCATGTCAGCCATAGTCTTTAGATTAGCCTCCAAAGCAGCGATCCTTTGTTCTTGATTGGCAGAACTGAAGTGTCCTGCTTTTCATTGGTCACGTAAGCAATCACCTCTCTTGATACTGAGGATGAGCTGGTGGACAAGATAGTCCAATCAGAATCCTCGCTATCGGCATCGAAGTCTGGTAAACTGCTACCCCTAGGGTTGGAATCGGAAAGATTTCTTCAACCGAGAAAGTCTCGGCTTCTTGATCTTGTGTTTTGATAGACTCCTTTGGAAGAGTCTAGGATTTGATTGGGGGAGTGCCGACTCAGAGGCCGTGATGAGTTATGCCTCAGGTGTCTCCCACCCCCGGTGCTACGAGATGTCATATTGAAAGAAGCAAACATCAATCATCCTCGTCTATTAGGGTCACATTAGGC